>JARKHS020006982.1:0-69806 GCA_030143305.2 Amblyomma americanum | reverse complement strand
TGGCCGCCACCTTTAGGTTGGCCATTCCTCAGCTATCTTCGTGGCAGGTGGCGTTTCGCCCTGCTACTACCTTCCAACACGTCACCTGTCACACGCCTTCATATTCCACCAGTCATGTGGCGTGTTACGCCTATAATAATCATCATAAACGATTCAATGAAAATGGAAGCGATCTGCTGAGTTAGCAGTAATACGTGCAGAAAAATGTTTGCTAACACGGTTCTGATCAAAAGATTCATAACAAAATCTGTTTGGTTTAACAGGTTTAACGATTAAACTGATGTTTGCTTTACAGTTGTTTCGCATGTTCAAATATAGCTCAATACTGAATTTTACAAAAGTTTAAGAGAACAACAAAAGCCTAAAATTCAAAGGAAAAAGTGCAGGAAATACATCATATTTCGAAAATAAAGTTTTTTTGGAGTTACAGAAGAACACATGCGCTACATACCGTGGTCGCCCTTTTAAGAAGCAAATAAAGTTAACTCAAATCTGTCACACATACCGTTCCCCGCGTCATATTGCTGTAGCTTAGCAAGAAGATTTCATCGCATGGGCGCAATGGCACCGAAGAAATCGGACAGTTTGAAGTTTAGGCACCCAGCGCACTTATTATAGCCAAGATTCCTCTAAAGCCGCACGCCAAGGATATTAAGACAATATTCAACAACATGTGCGGAACTACTTCAATGGGCGTGATACCTCAACCAGTCTCTTGTGCTTCCGTTGGGGAGCATCAAAGTTTGTGGTTTTCAAAGTATGCCCATGTTTAGTGAAATATCGTTACGTGGCTGCCAGCTGAAGAATTAGACGAGATGACTGATCACAATAAGATGATTTAGTGGCCACTGGCCTATCACGAGTGCTCCGCCCCGCACCACTGCCCGCTTTGTCCTCTTAGCGACAATATTTACCTAAATCAGGGTTTATGGTTGACACTTATCTACAGGATTCAGTGTAACTCCAGCTCGCAAGCAGCAGGTCATAGTTCCATTTTCACATTAACCCACCATATTTTCACTACAAACTCTAAATCCCTAGAACATACCTTCTGTCTTCTCCATGGCCAGAAGTGGAGTTAAATTTAAGTGGCGATACATATTACTTATGATGGGAAAAAGTCCAAACAATATAATAGAGATCCTGAATGCAAACAAAGCTTTGGCATGTGATGAGATTTATCTTTTTTGCAGTTTTGAAGACAGGAGTTCCTTTTTGGGCTTTTAACACAAGCGAACAGAAAGAATACATGTGCAAAATGGACATCGTGGAACATGCAAATGAGAGTGGCGCCATCATCTCCAGATACTACCTGAACGGAAATCTGTAAGATTGTCAGGGCTCAAACATTCTTCAAAACTAATGATTTCTTTTACCCTCCTCAGAACAAAAACTAGAATCGAAGCAACGTTTCACCGGTTTGAATACACGATGGGACCGGACGATACACTAAATGAAATCCGGTACACCCAAGAAGGTAAGCAAGTGGCTCTTGATTTCTCTGTTGTAGTGCATCCGTGTATTAAGCTAACTCTAATATAGAGACTGATATTTTAGGCTTTCTAAATGTAGGTCTTCCGGTGGAAAAGAGGCCAAGAGCCCTGAAGATTGCTAATAAAGCTGTTACCTTTAGATACAGCGCCTCATTTTGGACACAAATAACACGAACAAATCAAACGTTTCTCAACGCCAGTTGGACAGAGAGTATCATAAGTCACCTCCTTTGTATAATGATGTATTACGATACCTGACAAGCAAAGCAGGCCTCAGAGAAAACAAATTTGTCTTCTCAGATTTACTACTGCACTGTATATATCGTTCACTTTGAAGCAGTGTGGCAGAACGCAGATAATGTTTGCGGCTTGGTACATTCGCCTGCAGCGGTGTTGTTTGCTGTCACCAGTTACAGCCTAAGGGTGTTGAACTATTTAAGCAGCTACATCTTCTAAGATAAATCTCCTTAATTTCGCGAGGTCCACTCAAGGTAAGGCTGCCATGCATCTTTTCACAAAAGGTTCCACTTATTGAAAGGGGAGAGAATGTACGTACATCTAAAATGGCGCTTTGATGAAAGGATTTCTGGGTTATCTCTTCTTGGCAGTTAATATGTTGATTACTCAAAGCTTGGAGTTCCGTGTCGCCAGACAGACTCTTATCTCAGCAGAGTCTCCCCAGCATGCACTTTTCCCGTCCTCGTTCATATCCGAACTATTAGTCGCGACCGGCTACGTATTCGATCACCTAGACAAAATGGAAGAAAACAGTGCATTACTTGGCCATGCTACCATGTTGCGCATATACGATACCCCCTTATTTCGGGATTAAATTTTTGTGGATCGTTTCAAACATGCTGCCAGACGGTGTTCTGAGTGTAGTACGACCGCTTTATTGCTAGTCATCGTCGTGGAGCACTGAGAGAAGACAGCTTTCTCTCTCGTCGTTCTTTCACATTCTGTTCATGTTCGCATGCGCTACAGCGATAGCCCTCTTTATACAGAGCAACTTGCCCAGACTGCATTCATTTCTTCTAATGAAGATGCGTCAGTGCAATGTCCAGCACATTATGCAATACAGGGGCAAACCCCTGTATTGACCTTGTAATGAACTGGTAATGTTTCCTATTGTAAGCGGCAAGGTGAGGGCATGGCCGCCTGGGCGTCAAATTCTTAGTCCCAGCATGACGCAAGCCGGATGCTTGGCACGCAGGCAAACAACGGAGTGACGCACGGAGAGCCTTTAGAGAAACACTGCTTTGAAGCGCATCACGCCTTTGTTCTAAGGAATTTGCGGCAAGAAGCATTTTGTTACCAATTCCTGCGGCTCTTGGAAATAAACAGTGCATCCGATACTCGCAAAACTGAAGGAAAGGATAGAAGAGTTTTTTTTTTTTCGCGATGCCATTATACTCACTGCGGGCATTTGACACTGTGTCAAGTTTTGCAGGTCTGGTTTATGGGTATTGATTCCTTGGTTATTTTCTCTCCCTTGATACTTGTTAGAAAAAAGCACCAGTACTCGCGAAACAACTCCTGCCCTTTATTTGGGTGTTGATGGTCTCACCATAAAAAATTTCCTTGCGCTTCAGTGCCGTGCATTTATGAAGTTGGCCTGTTGTGCTGATAAATGCATTTCACATTTCACTTTTATCTGACATCGACCCTGTGACATTAGTGAACGCTACCTTTTTTTCATAGCGGTAATGTGTCGAACAAGACCAGCTTATGTTTGTCCTCAGCTTTCTTTTAAAATTATAAATACAGCATTGAGTTGTATTTGTGTGTAAGTACCTGGTGTGCCATATTGTCACTGAATAGGCGCGAAGCATTCATGCTGAGGTCAACCTGAATCTTCTTCCTTACTTTTGACAGGAGATAGCGAACCGCACTATGAGACACTCCTCTACGAAAGCGAGGATGGGAAATGCGGAGTGTTTTTCATCCAGCCTCCAGGAAATACACGTAAGTGCATTCAGCTTCTCTCCAACAAAGAAAAAACAGGCTCTTCTTGCAGAGGTATTTTTTTAATGCCGCACTTTTTCTGAAACTTGCCTTTTAATACAGGCACGCATTATATAGCGGGTAATTGTTATGTAAATCTTGTGAATGGTTTCTTCGATCAATCAATTTGAATGAATGAATGAATGAATGAATGAATTTTACTTCCTCGTCATAGCGAGTGGAGACTGGACTAAAGGTACCAATGACCTGACGAAAGGTCCCAGCCTCCTACAATAAACAGTTTCGACAGCAGTGATAGGAGAAGGAAATACATATGCAACGCAAAGTACAGAATTTGCACAAGTACAAACATATTACATTTGTAATACGCACTACACAGCCACAATACACACATAGCACACTGCACTGTATATAATTATTAAGGCTTGAAGATGCAACAGCAGTTATCAGTAAAGTCGCAGGGCTATCCCAATAAAATTTACAGCTTGTTCAAAAAGCGATACTATTTGGCTTGTACATTAGCACTTAATTACCTTTTCTGTGTTAGATTCCACGACAGGATGCAGAAATAGTCTCAGAGTCATCATTAAATTCAGTTGAGAAAAACGACATTCATATGACGTAGATGTGTCAGTCTTTGAGGATTTACTTACTCCGCTAATCAAAGTGTCTGTAGACATTTTTAACCTTTGAAGTTTCTTCATGGCCGATTCAGTTACCGATATAGGTGCGGCAACAGAAAATAACTGTCCTTCGACTGGAAGAAATGAGGAAACGCTTGCTGGGCTTATGTCCGCGCATGGAAGCAAACGGCCAGCACTGTAGTTAGCGCCAAAGTTGTTCTTGCAGGCTGATTTGATGAGATGAAGACTGCATCTTCCCATATGAATTTCTACGCGCTACATGGCAAGTCATCGCAGTTTTTTGTGGTTCGAGTTTCATAACGGCTTTCAAAAAAAGGCAAATATCGACGTATTTCGTTAACATGACTGGATTCTGGAATATTGCAAAAGTGGAAGTTTTCTGCGATGTCTGTACTCGGGTACCTACAAGAAGGTAGCCGTCAGTTTTGTAATGAAAAGATTTATTGCAGGATCTCTGTCAGGCACCTCAATATAACCCTTCTTTGCATGTGCATACGGGCGGTGCATCAAACTTAGTGCGAGTATAAAGAAGAAATTATCATTTTTGCTCAGCTGCACTCCTAATGTAGGTTGAAAAGGTTGGGAATAATGGTCTTTTTTTCTGTTTTGAGCATTAAACTCAACAATCACCTCGAAACTTTAAAGCCGAAATAACGCACATATGGAGCAAATAATGTTCCAACAAACAATTTTCTGATGCTGCCCTCTCCTGGCTGCCAGTGCTTACTTCGCAATTTAATATAACAGCTTGAAGCAAAAGGAACGATTAGTGTTCAAAGACTTAGAGACAGTGCGAACGAACGCTTTACATGTATTACACTGCGCTGGCGGAGCGGAGGTAAAACAGCGTTTTCTTAATGTAAAGGGAAACTCTTGTCTCTTTTAAAATTGAAAAATTTGTTTTCAGTAGGCATGCCAAATACTGCAGTATGTGTGTCTGGCACAGCTCAGCATTTTAAGAGGGAAGTCTGATTCTCTAACTCAAAGGTCTTTATAGTCGTACTTTCAATGCACGACGTAAAACAGTTTACTCACGCATGCAACAGGAGGAGAGATTTCCCAATTAAGGCATATACCCTAGGGAATTTCACGAACCATTTGTCGATGACATCATTATTGAATTATTCAATTGCTGTGGATGATTTGTAGCTGTAGGTTGAAATCTAAGCTCCATTATTGAGCACACCGTCATGAAAAAGCATAAAATTAGAAATCGGAATATCGTATAACTTATTGATTGTCTCATGATCTTTAGCACTGTGAGGCAGAACTTTGAATTAATCGCAGAATTGCATCTTTGCATTGAGTAATGGAGAAGAGTTTTATGACAGAAATCATGCATATAAATTTTCTTATTCTCTTACAGCTACATCTGAATCAATGACGTGTAAGCTTGATCTCGTAAAGCAAAGTTATCTTATGCGCAAAGTACAGCCCGCTGAAAAGTTAACGAATAGCGTTAGGCATGCGAGAGTTTATTGAAATTAAGTTGTCTTGATTTGCCTGAAAGGCAAGCGTAGTGGAGTGTTTCTCGAAATAATGCAACACAGAGTACTCTTCAGATAAGTGCCTCATGCGCCCCCGCTGCGCACCAAATGACAGGTGCGAAATGCCAGAAGCATACGTGTGCTATATGATGCCAGTGAAGTTTAAAGATCCCAGGAGGTCGAGATACAACCAGAGCCTGCCACTGCGGCGTCTCTGATAACTCATGTGTCGCTTCAGGCGTTAAACCCTGCTCACCGTAGACAATGTACCAAAACTAATTCACATGGCCTATGTTTATTTAGGTTGGCATCACGATAGCGGTTTTTGGTCCTCCCCTGTGGCGTTAAACTGATGGGGATGAGAAGTGACTCAGGCAGAGACATTTTTCAGGGATATTCAGCAGAGGCGTCGTTGTGTTTGGGAATATTTTCGGAGAGTGAGCACCATTGCCGGCGTTCACTTTAGCTTAGCTGTATTATGTACTCTTTCGTGCTGGTTCGAGTATGGAGCGGCATGATCGACAATGTATTTCGCTGACGTACCAAGCTCGTTCGGTAGCTGGTGAGGGCGGTATGTTATGTCCGTCGCATACTAATGAATTTCCTCCTTGCTCTCCATTTTAAAAGCAAAAAGCCGGCATTTATCAAGCACCATATATATCGGCGGACTGATCTTTTTTTTTCGCTCAGTACGCTTAGTACTCGCCAAACTTTTCTTCTGTGCAAATAAAAGTGACCATTTGCAGCTGTTAGAATGACTACAATATGTATTTATGTCGCTAGGAGAAAGTGAATATATGGTTTTGCTGCGGAATTACCACATAAAAGCTTCTTTTTCATTTGAACTACATAACACTCGTTACGTCTTTTTCTACTGAAGCAATTAACCCCTTTAGTCACCAAATAGGTGTAGCGCGGAGGTAGCAGCTTTTCGTCGTGCGCCTATGGTCTGTTGCCGAAGAAGTGGGCCGGCATTAACTGAGAGACCAAATAAACTGAAATAAACTGATAAAAAAGTGTTAAAAAAATTTTTGTCATTGAACAGGACTGCTGGCAACAAAAGAAAATGAATAATGCGAGCATTCTTGTTGAATGCCTCAAAACAATAGCCCAGGAGAAGTTAAACACAAGAGTGCAGTAAATAATTGGCATAATGGCTGGGTGGTTATTGCTTTGTAGAGAAAAATCATGACTACTACCACGAAATATTACCAGATATCCCTAATCTTTTGATCAGTGACTGCCGAAAAATTCCAGACTTTGAGATAAGATATGCCGGAGAAAAGGAGAGAAATTGTAGTAATTGATGGCAGTGTGAGGATAAATGGTTTATTTGTTACAATATGGATTTTAAAATATAAAGAACGCACCAACAGGCATGGACCCACCACCCCTACTCCGCGCTTCCTCCCCCTGTACATTAAGAAGTAGCACATAAATTTCCCGCCAGCCTTTGGCTGTACTCTACAGCTTGCGGCATAATTGTATACACAAGGCTTGCAAAAGCCACACTCATGTCTTGTCCAGTCTTACAGTTGCTAGGGAATTACCGCCATGTGACGCCGATGTTCTCTTACGTCAATAGCCAGCCCTCACTTGTGTGTCCTATCACAGTCACCCTCCCCGTGAAAGCACCGATATGCCGCCCTATTCCTTGACAGGATGTGCACAAGGTTACCAGTGTCCTCAAGCGGGTACGCGCTCGGTTCGTCGTCAGAGCAGCACGTCACCTTACCCACGATCCGTCCCAGCCGTTTTTACGCGCCAGGCCTCCCAACGCAAGGAGTGAACTTGTACAATGCTTAGAATTTAGATGCATATAAGGTGCGCGTTCCTAGTACTAATTCTATGGCAGGACTAGCGGCCCTACATCAGAACGCGTCACCCTGCGTGACACGGGGGTTTGAGTAGTGCTGTTGCGAAAGTCGAACATCAACAGACATAAGATGATGATGATTACGGACTTTTATATAGGTCAAGGGCATAAGTGGCCAAAGAGCGCCGTGGCACAAGATATTTTCGACTTCTCAAGGTTGAGTCGAAGACCCATTTCCCAAGCATTTCACCCTAAGTCGAGCACCAGACTAGGGCAAAAGCTTGTGCCCATTTTATACCACCTGTGGGTACCCGGCGGCACTGGGGACCGAGCCCCGCACCTCCCGCAAAAGAGGCGGATGCTCAACCACATGGCTACCGCTGCTCTCTCAACAGACATAAGTATTTCGGCGAGAGCCGAAGTTAGCCGGAGGTACGTTGTTTTGCGCCACCAGCGTGTTTCTCAGTGCAATAGTTGGCTGTGGTGCAAACGTTACGTGTGCCCAGTACACACCAAACTTGTAGCTGCATTGTGTGGCATTGCGCGTTTGCTTGCGGATTTTGTACGCAGGTGGGGAATCACAACCCCGAGTAGACAGATGGTTCAACGCGGTATGCTAGTCACAAGGCAGCCATTGCAGCAGTAGGCATAAATTAGTGCCTTGGTGCGCGAATTAAATTAGTAAATTGTTAACGGTAGGAACCAAACCTCTGGAACTGAAGAACTATGAAAGAAATCATACGTGCAAACAGCTGACAGTCTGCTCTGAATAATCAGATGTTGCACAATGAGGACTAGTGTAAAAACTAAACTTTTGACAATTCTCAGCGCAGGTTCCACGAACTGCTGCGGCTCCTGATGACAGAATAATTCAATAGCTTGGTTCATACTTGAAGCTCAAATGTTTATGAAAAAATTAGAGATCACTGCGGCTACCCGCATTGGAAGAACCCGAAAGCGTTGACGCCTCCACGACAATATTCGCCTTTCAAATGTGGTGCCATGGTTGCTTTCCCGTTCACTTGATTGATTGGTTATCGATTAACTATGGTTATGCAATTGTTTCATCCCGGCAACCATTTTGAGTTTTCAAATTGATGCCATGCTTCGTTCCCAACCCACTCACTACAGACCCGTCCAGTCTATTTACCCCTTCCATTAACTTTTTCTTCTGAGTAATTAACTAATTGCCTCTAATTGATCATTATTTTTTATATCCTTTTATCTCCTAAACACTTTATAATTCTTTTGAAACTGTTTGACTCAATTTATTAAAATAGCTGTGGTTTAGCTCTGGTTAACCCTGGAGTGACGCGATAGCTACAGCTGGCCGAGTGAAACTCGCTCAGTCGAATTGTGGCCCAAGACTTTAGTCACTGCGTTTCGCTGGGCGTTCCTTCTCCACCTTCGTCCCTGGACGTGCATTCACTCTCTCCTCCTCCCTCTCTCCACTCCTCCCTCACTTGGTTCCGCCGGAACGTCGCTGCTCCGGCAGCTGCTCCGCACCACGCGAATAACGAAATGAGCAGCCCATGGCGCTGCCACGCTGAAGGCTCGAAATCCTAGCGCAATGTAGGAGCGCGGCGCGCACACGAGTTGCGTGCTCTCACGTCACTCCGGGCAAGCACACCAAAGACGAGGCGGGCGGCGTCTGTTCCGTCGTCAGCGCATTGGCGAGGAGCGCCCACCAGCTGCGGGCTATGACGTCAGTCTGCGCATGCGCAGAGCAGGCGGAGCGCTGGTGCCACGGCTCAGCGCGCAGCCGCGCTGACCTTGTGAAGCGACTGGCATAATGCAGCTCTCGCTAAAAAATATTTTTCTGCTATTTACGCGTTCATTTCCATTTTACCGTCCATTCACTGTCAACCTCCGCGCTATTTCGATCATTGTTTTTACATTTTTTCGCTCTAAATAAATGACTACTCATTCCATAGACATAATTATTTTTGCGACATCATCCTCACATCACGCTCTTTCGATTGCAGCCAGTCGTTTAACACTACCTCTTCTGAGGACCTCATAACTGCTGCCGACATCGTTTGGTGACTCGACCCCGTTTTAATGAATATTGGTTTGAACAACAATGTATTTTGCGCCTGATATTAATTTGACAAGCAATTGAAAGCCCGACTGCCGCGACATGCATTTATTTCGTGTTGACAGCAGAGAAAATATAAATATAATGCATCTCAATAAGCAAATAAAATAAATTGTACACTTTGTGAGGACTGCGTGGTACCGGGAAACTTAGTGATATTAGGAAGTTTTTAAAACTTCTTTCAAATTTAAAGAAAACATAACACCTACAGAAATAATGGAATTAAAGTTTAAGAAAGTTTCGTAATGACGCTAGTATTAATCATATCGCAATCATTTGGGTTATCGTCTTCTCCGGAGGAGAGGCTTTCTGCAACGCAGAAGCACATGGTAAAGTTTGTTGTAATTAATACTAGGAGTTCGAGCGCTTTGCTGCGCTCCCGGATTCAAATGACTGTGTTGTTCTGTGTGCGTGTTTATTGTCTTTCAGAAGCATATTCCGAACTTCGGTTGAGAAATTCTGCAATAGACGAAGGACCAAGTGAAGGATGCCTACACCAATTTAAATCTAACCTCTTAGCAAAAGAAAGAAGAAGATCATCATATGAACCTTACTGCCAGTGTATACTTGAAAAAGTAAACTACACTTCAGATAACTAATATAGCATGTCAGCTTGAAACATTTCTCCAGCACGCTGTGAATTTTTTATAGATAGATGTTATTAAAGAGCATGGCGTTTTATTTACGGCTAAATACAGCACTTGTACATTACGCAAGCATGAAGTGTGGCATGGTTCGTAGCGGTGGCTACAGCTACATGGATTGAGAGTGCACTGTCATTGAATTCCTTACTTGCCAAGAGAGTGCTACCGAGCAATCAGTTTTGAAATAACTTGCAGAACATTGCCGCCAAAGCGAAAATAAGCTACAACAAAGTAATGGTCCACATTTGCACACCTTAAAGCGCAGCGCAAGACACCACAGAAACAGGGTCCTTTTATGATTCATCGCAATGTAGAGATGGTGAGAATACACTGCTAGGAATACCATTCCCGCGGGCGCCTGTTTAAAGTTCTACCGGCAGCTCACCTTCAGTTGCGCCTAGTACCAAGTAGGTGTCAAACCCGGATTTCCTCATACGAGCCCAGTCAATGACCTTCCTTTTCCTCCTTTACAAGGACAGCTAGTGTTTTTATTCCTTCTTTTTCAACCTCACGTGCTCCTGCTAATAAAGAATGGTTACTTTCACAGAACTTTGTTGTATTTGAGTGTATTCTGTAAACGCAACCGTCCTTAAAGAAGAATTTACGCAACACTTTCTTTTGAGCTCTTCAAGCTCAACCCTGCAAATTTCTTTCAAATTCGAGAATAGTTGGCGAGTTTAAGTTGACTTCGCCCTTACGTTAACAAAAACTTAGACTCTTGGAAAACCAAATTCTACTCAGGTTAAGGCTGGGGTTGCAGGCTCGCTGGGCCAATCGCAATATTTTTTACAGTGTATTCGCGATCACTGTAGTCCTCTAGCTTGTTATTCAAAAACAAGATTTGGCGCCTTAATATAGAAATACATATGCTCTTAAACGATGTAAGGCGTTACGAACAATATCTGCGGGTACGAGTGGGGCGTGCAAAAAACAGCTAATCAAGCAAGTTCTTCGATTAGACTTGTGTGCCTAAGCCAAGGTTTTTAGAAAAACTACACGACATAATCAGGGCTCCTCCGGCAACATTTAAATGAAATGGTAATATTCGTAAACGGAGAGCAGTCATTAGCTCCAGTGTATTGTTAATTACAACTGTAATTCCAAAAATGAACGAAAATAGACGAATTATTGCGTATTACAGATATAATAGCTTTCGGTACAATTCCCAAAACAAAAATTTATTAGGCAGATTTCTGGACCATGCATATTTTGTTAAATGTGCGAAATGTCCTTGAAATACGCTTATTACTTCTTCAATTTTGTTTAATGATAGTAAGTGCCAAAAAGTTAGGCCGCACAACAATGCGCTGGCCGCCCGCTGTGTTACGCTAACCGCGGTAAATTCATTCTGTCTCTGGAGCAGCTTGTGCACTTTATGTATTTTAATAGAGGGCTCATCCCTTGAAGCAGGGCCTTTGTTCTTCTAATTGAAAGATATGGCATGTTTCGGCTCCCAACTTTCGCTGTGTTGCCAGGAAAAGGTCTAGAAATCAGCCATGAGTTGCTCTTGATAGATAGTGGGGCTAGAAATTCATGCAGCTTAGGTCACTTCAGGAATTTTTCTGCCGCTGGGCTGTCCGGGTGTTTGCGTGTCGTTGTAAGATATGTACACAGCTTTGTCAATCGCGTAATGCCTCTGCATATATCCAAAGTGAGGTATCTGGCAGGGCTTGGACACGGGTAGGACGACACCCGCTATTTGTTTGACAGTAAACCATGTCAACGTAAAAAATTCAACTCTTCCATTTTCTCTCAGGGGTTCGAGCACGCAGGCAAGATCTACAGTGATTCCCTGTTATATCTCAGAACAATAGATGTGCAACGACATCGACGGGCAGCAAATGTCTACTTCGCCCGTCTGGCTGCAATCCCAGTCAATTCCTGAAACAGCAGAGCACACGCATGGAGCCACAGATTCATCAAATTACTGCGTATCATCAGCAGAAGCGCGAACATACTGACAGGTATACAAGAAAAACCTCCACGTGAAAAACATCAAACAGAAAAACACCGTTAAAAGCACACAAAACAAAATACCAATGGCCCATGATCGCCGAATTCGCGCTGGCGTGTTGGTATAGTAGGATGATAGGTGAGCAGCCTTGGAAAACGGTTGTTAGTGCCTGCATTAGAAGTATAGCTTAAATGTTTAATCCGGTAAACAGAACTCTAAAATACCGCTCCCCCATTCTAAGGTCGTTTAACTATTCAGGGTGTGCAAGAAAAGGAGTGTACGAAGGCAGAACTTAAGGGGTTAAAAACACATTTCAATCATTGCAAGTAGGCAGAACGAAAAAAAATCATTGTGCGTTCACCCACAAGGTAATGCGAATTTCCCTGTCGGAGGAGCAGTGAGAAATCTTGATACAAGTCGGAGTGTTTAGTGAGTGCCTGCTGTGGTGCATTTTGTTGAGTGTGACGTTGTAGCGGGGCTCAGTAGCCAGTGATCAAGAGTTTGGGCGCGTTTATACTCCGACGTAAAGCGTGGCTTGCATGGAGCGTTTTTCCGGGCGATTCGTCGGCGCCGACGGCAGCAGAGCGTTTTTTTTTTGCCGCCGGAGAGGGCGTTTTTGCCAAATCGTCGGGTTTTGTCGGAACAGAAAAAAACGTCGACGCCCCGCCGACGCCGGCAGAGGGCAGCGACAGAGGGCCAATGAGAGCTGGAGCGGGCGTCACTTGATTCTGGACGGAGCCGCGCCGGGGCACCCGGAGGGAGACGCGCTCGCATGGAGGATGCGCGCTCGCGAGCATTCTGCGCGCGAGAGACAGCGACTTCACTTCGCTTCCTATGCATCTGTCTGACTTCAGTAGGGATGGGGGCGCGCGCATCGCACAACTAGGTGGCAAAAAAAAACGCCACTCGATTGCTGACTATGCGGGAGTGAATTCGTTGACGCCGGCGCGGGCAAAAAAACGCTCCATCATCCAAAACGTCATCATGTCGGTCAAAGCGAGACCCTCTATACTCCCAACTATGCTTGACCGCCGACGTGTTCGGCGGCTTCGGCACACTCTGACCGCACTGGCGGAGACTTGGAGCGTGTCTCTATTTCGTGCAGATTGCGCCAGCCACCGCGGGCCAGGCCAGACCGGTTCCGCCTCCTGTCAGGACGGCGCTGCTTAACAGGTCTACGAGAGATGGCGCGACGAACATTCTGCGCATGCGTTACTCTTGGTGCTGCTGCTGCGCCGCGTTCGTGTAAATGGACTGCAGGAGGGCCGAATTCGCGCCTGGCGTGGCGTCGCCAGCTTGACTGACCACCGCCAGCGCTCACCCGCGCGCGGAGGAAGTTGGAGTATAAAAGCGCCTTTAGTCACGCGTGAGCGCTCGGCCGATCGTCCAAATCTTTCCATATGTGAAACAGACTGTGTAACGGACGCAGGCAAAGATGGTTCAGTTTGGTTTGTGGGTTTTAACTTCGCAAAACGACTCACGCGATCAGGAATGCCGTAGTGTCGGTGCAGTGAAATTTCGACCAACAGGGTTTCTTTAACGTGCACTGAAATCGCACAGCACACGGGCTTCAAACATTTTTGCACAGAAACGCGACCGCCGAGACCGGGATTGAACCTGCGTGTTTCGTGCCAGCAGCCGAGCATCATTACCACTGAGCCACTGTGATGGCTTGCAAGCTGAAAGAGAAAAGAGACCCAGAAGATATGGAAGGTGAACTCGTTACGTCACGAGTGTCTTCACGGTGTTCGAGCCTGACCAGTATGTGACCTGCATTATCAGCAATCACGGTATTGCGCTGCCAAGAGGTATGTGTTCCAACAAAAACCCCAGTTCCCTTTAAACGAGGCACGCATAAACAGGTTGACAGGGCATGTCCAAGCGACATTCTCTTTGTCTATCACTTCAGCAGTGCTCTATGGAGCAGACTGCACTGGCTATTGGAGGCCGCGTTTTGTGTGCAACCGGAAATATTTCCCATTTCACCTTGGCTCACTGTCTGGGAGAGGAAGCCGTACCCATTGATCGGCAAATGCAAGTAGGAAAATACGAAAATTCGTTTTTCGGGAGAGGAAATGACGCAGTAACTGTCTCACATATATAACAATGAGCACTTGAACCGCGCCTTAAGGGAAGGGATAAAGGAGGGACTGAGAGGAAAAAGGAAGAAAGAGGTGCCGTAGTAGAGGCCTCTGGACTAATTTCGACCACCTGGGGAGCTTTAACGTGCACTGACATCACACAGCACACGGGCGCCTTCGCGTTTCGCCTCCATCTAAACGCAGCCGCCGCGGTCGGGTTCGATCCCGGGAATTCCGGCTTAGTAGACGGCGCCCTAACCACTGAGCCACCACACGAGCCTCTCTGTTTTCCCTGTGGCGCATGGGTTAATTTGGATCACTTCGAAATATCTGGAAGTGTGTTCTCCTGATCATGAACAATAAAGATTGAGTGTGAACATAGAACTGTACACCTGCTAATGTTCTGTGCATGACACAGGAACATTTCACCACTTCATGTCAATTTTACGGTCACTCGTAGCCTTGAAGGAGAGATTTGATCTTCAGTTTCCTTCTAAAGAGAGGAAAAAAGAACACATCCCTAGTGGTATTCATACACCAGATTGGTACTCGACAACGTAAACTGCATGTATTAGGGCTTTTCACGATATCGACATCACGCTACGCCTACGTCGCGCACTTATGTAAGAAGGATCGGCAGCGCAGGGAAGCATAAGTTTGCTCCATTGCGAGTGCTGCGCAAGAACAATCAGATGCAGCTGTAATAGTTTTCCTACAAATATTGGCGGTTTTCGCGGCATAGACACCACACACTGACGCCGCGCAGCGATCTTGTCCACGAGGAACTCGGTTTCATGGTATTATGGACCTAGAGTTTTGGGAAGGTAAATCAACGAGACTAATTTGTACATTTAGCCTCAGGGCCAAGGCATTGCAGACGAAGCACCGGTGTGCAGTTCAAACTAAAATACAACTTACTCCATCTGATGAATTATATATTCGAGAAAGGGATTTAACCTTTTTTTATCACAAATCGCAAGTATGTCAATGTGAAGGCGATTACGTTTCAGTAATGTTCGAAGAAAAGAAGAAAGTTATGATCTTATTTACGAACAAAAAATTAAGTAGGCTCCAGATGGAATTTATAACTGGGAGACGGAGTAGATTTAAAATATGAAATAAGCTCAAGGAATAAGCTCAGCGGCTTGATGGTAATAAATAAAAAATAGTCCATTTCAAGGACATTCGACTGCATGAGATTTTCCTGCAGCGAGAAGCAACCGACTGCACAGAAATGATCAGTTTCATACAATCTATTGTAGGAATATAAATTAAACACGAAAGATGAATTCATTAAAGTAACTCTGAACACATTATAGTAATTCATTTGTCAGTTCTTGGATAGCACATTGCGTCTTGCACACTCAAACTGAAGGAGTGGATATTTTGTTATAAGAGGGTTAGGAAAAAGGAAATGGTGATAAGTTTCGCCTCGAGAAGCCCTTCACTGGATTGGCGCGTTTATTATCTTCTTAAATTGTAAAGGCAAAGTTACGTTATTTGTGTAAATACATGAGTCGCAACGAGCAGTCTATTGCTAGGGCCAGCCGTCTTGGTTGCTTCTCAACCAATAAATATCTGCCAATAATACTAAATTTCACAATGAAAAAGAAATCGAGAGCTGCTAAGCAAGGGAAGCAAGCTACGAGGAAATAAATTTCAGGATACCACGAAACTAATTGGCTGCTGTGCAGGATAGGTGTTGAAAGCTTTGGTAGCTCTCGAAGGCGGTTAAAGAGGATGATGATTGTTCACGCTTTATTTTCACCAAGCTGGTTATATATGATGACGCTTGCGTCTTGGATACCGATTCGAACTGCGTAGTTCGCCTGCAAACATCTCCAAATGACGCGCAACAGGTAGAAGCCGAGGCCCTGGAAGTCCCGACGAATGACCCAATCATCCGCCTACACTAGCTCAAGTCAGGAAACCTTCTTTGCCGTCAGCTGAGAAGTCTTGTCGGGATAACACATTATGTTTCCTCTATACAAATATCAGAAGTAATATCTCAATAAGGTCCCTATTTCCTCGCTCATCGACACATGCTTTGATTCGTATGGGTCTGTTAAAATGTAGTAGTAATGATATTTGTTCAGTCATATTTGAATTTTTCATATCTCAACTTATCATGCAACCCATATGCTCCAATATTCTTAATCTAATCCGTACTAATATCTCAGATGTTTGCGCCAACAATATTCATTTAGATGGGCTCTCCGATCGTGACGTCATTACTGGAAACATTGTCCGCATAGCAGTAGGAAGATCACTAACCAAAAAATTAAATGCTATAGCAGAGCTTACTTTGATGAAATGAAACCAGAATTATCTCTTCAAGTTGAGCACTGCCAAGAGCAGCAGGCATTCCGTTCTACGACCGCCGAGTGCGCGTGTGGCTATGCCGCTGCCTACTGATTCAGTCCATTGCGGGCACAAGTCAGCCCAAATGAAGAGTTTTGGTTGGACGGCATTTTCGCTGTCTTTCAGCTCTCCGGATTGCAGTCACCACTACATGACATCTGTTGAAGCTGCTGGGTAGCCTTCCATGTACCGGACACCTGCTCCAAGTCGTGACGCCGCCCGTCTGCGATTCGCAACGGAGGATTAGCTACCAGTTCACCGAGCCAACCGATGTCTCCAGAGAGAGCAGCCTGATTTCAGAACCCTGCCGGACCACAGCCAACAGAAAAAAGATCCCGCTACGAGCGCCAGAACCTCGCCAAAGATGTCGACACCTATCATGCTGCAGCAACCCCGGGTGCCACGAACTTTCATTGGCTCTCTAGACGAGGGCACCGAAGAATGGTTGAACAATTTTGAGCGTGTGGCATCATTCAACAGTTGGGATAATCCAGCGAAAATGAGACAAGTATTTTTCTCACTAGATGGCTTAGCACGTGTGTGGTAACAAAACCACGAGTGGCCCCTGACGACATGACGGCTATTCGAGAAGAAAAATTTGAAGGTATAAAACCACTGTCGTGAGGAAAAAATAGCCGAACGACTTCTGGAGTCCATGTTCTAGCTTTCGAACGAGCCCGTCAGCGGTTGCGTCGAAGAGATGAAGCGCCTCTTCACCTGAAGGCGTAAAAGAACAGCACTTTCCCAGCCTCGTCCGTCAGCCACCAAAAACCGTCCAGGGATTCGTGAAAGAACCCTGTACCATCGAGAATACCCTCGACATCGGGACTCGGCAGTACAACCACTCTGCTTATGCCTCTGCAATTCTTCCGGATACGATAATCACCACAAGCGACAGCTTACGGATAGGTATCCGCGAAATCGTAGGCGAGGAGCTAGGCCAATTGCTGCCATCCTTCCTACAGGCGCAAGCAGCGACTATCATGGATGCGGTACGGGAAGAAGTGGAAAAGGCATTTAGCACCCCGGCGGCCACCGACCACAGGCCTTGGCCTACGCCGCTCAGGTAGGCACTCCTAGTCCCCAACGTCACACCCTGCGTCCTCTGCGATGTGGACCACATATTCCAAAAAGCCGCCTCCTTGCCCCCCCCCCCCCCCCCCCCCCTCACAGCCTGTGAGAAACACACAAGCCCTAGGAGATGCTACGCCTGGAGGAGCTGCACCATCCAGCCGTTGTGCTTCCATTGCGGTGAGGCCGGCCATATTCTTCGTCACTGCCCGTACCGACATATCGGTATCCGTTGGTTTGCCATTGACGCCTCACTACCACGCTTCGGACAACGTCCGCAGGAAACCGACGAGTAAATGCGTCGAGAGGAATACGCGCCGAACCGCCTTTCGCGAACACCATAGCCGTTAACCTCGCGCTTTGCGTCGCCTCGCCGCAGCTGCGCAGCCGCGGAACGAGGACGGTCTCCTAGCCCCCGTAGGGGAAACTAGAGACAGCGACCTATGGAGGTGAAGGAACGAAAAAACGACAACACATGCGCAGACTTTTGAAGACCGCATTTGTCCCGGATGCCGAGAAGATAAAATCTCTCATCGAGGAGAGCACGCCTTTCCTCTAGAGCGAAGATTCGGTAACGCAAGAGGCATCGCACATTTCCGCAATGGCCAGGCCGATGCACTGCTGAATAACTTCAGCAAAGAATACCGAAGCATTAAAAGAGGAACGACGATTGCTTTCTTCGACAAAAAATCCGACGTACGAGACGCCTTCGCCCTCTCCGACCCATCCACGGAAGATTCGCCTAACCAAGAGAACTCGCCTACGTTCAACATAACCCAGCCCTACCCCGGAACAGACAAAATCCGAAATCTGCTTCCAAGCTACTCCGGAGTTCCCGGGTTCGAACCCGACCGCGGCGGCTGCGTTTTTATGGAGGAAAAACGCTAAGGCGCCCGTGTGCTGTGCGATGTCAGTGCACGTTAAAGATCCCCAGGTGGTCGAAATGATTCCGGGGCCCTCCACTACGGCACCTCTCCCTTCCTTTCTTCTTTCACTCCCTCCTTTACCCTTCCCTTACGGCGCGGTTCAGGTGTCCAACGATTCATGAGACAGATACTGCGCCATTTCCTTTTCCCCCAAAACCAATTATTATTATTACTCTTATTCCAAGCTACAGAGTGTTTTTCGTGATCACCGAATATCCGAAAAACACTGATTGCCAAGCATCGCATTAAAACCGACCAGCTTGCCCGACCTCTCCGCCAAAGCCCTTACCGTGTGTACCCACGAGGACGAAAAGCCACACGGAACCAAGTGAAAGAAATGCTTCACGGTGAGGTCCTCTAGCCTTCAAAGAGCCCCTGGGTGGCAGCGGTCGTTCTAGTGAGGAAGAAAGATGGCGCATTTCGATTCTCGGTTGATTACCACTGCTTGAACAAAAAATAACAACGAAGGACGTCTACCCCCTCCCCTGCATCGACGACACACTGGACCGGCTCTGCAACACCAAGCACTTCTCATCGATGGACCTCAAGAGCGGCTATTGGCAAATTGAGGGTGATGAAAGAGATCGCGAGAAGACCGCATTCAGCACCCCGGATGGCCTCTTCGAGTTCAAGGTGATGCCATTGGGTCTCTGTTCCGCACCAGCTACGTTTCAGCGAGTTAACCACCCAGTTCTGGCAGGAATGCAGTGGAAAATTAGTCTGGTATATTTAGATGACGTCGTTGTCGTCGCCTCAAACTTAGAAGAGCACCTGAAAAGGCTTCGAACCGTACTGGACGCAATCAATTCGTCCGGCCTAACCTTCAGAGCAGAAAAGTGCCACTTCGTGTATGAAGAGCTACTGTTTCTTGGCCACATTGTTAGCAAGGAGGGAGTACGCCCACACCCGCAGAGAACGCTTGCTTTCGCTTTGTTTTCAACGTCGGCCGATAAGAAAGCTGTGCGCAGATCCTTGGGACTGCACGTATTACCGACAAGTTTTCAAAAACTTATCGCGCATCGCGGAGCCTCTGACCCAACTGACAACGACAGAAGTGCCATTTAAATGGAAAGCGTCGCAAGCAGAAGCCTCCAAAAAATTTCAGCGTCGTTTACGGTCTCTACCGATCTTCGCGCATTTTGATGAAAACGCCGATACTGGAGTTCGTACTGACGCAAGCACCATTGGCCTAGGCGGCGCCCTCGTTCAGAAAACTGACGTACTAGAGAAAGTAATCGGATACGCTAGCCGTTCTCTGTCCAAGGTCGAGGCTAACGATTCGAGAACTGAGAAGGAGCGCCTTGCCATCATCTGGGCTACGTCGAAATTCCGCCCCTAACTGTACGGGCGACCGTTAAAGGTGGTCAGCGATGACCACGCACTGTGCTGGGTTGCCAGTTCGAAGGGTCCCTCCGGTCACCTTGCTCGATGGAGCCTGCGCCTCCAGGAGTTTGACGTCACTGTCGTTTAGAAGTCCGGACGCAAGCACTCTGAGGCCGGCTGCCTCCTCAGGAACCCGTGCAGATTCACCACCGCTAGACGATGATGAGGAATCCATCCTGGGGCCTATCTGCTTTAGCTCGTTTGCGCAGCAGCAACGGTCCGACCCCGACCTAAAACGCCTCATGGAGTACTTGGAAGGCAAGGTTTCTTGCCTTCCAAGTTGCCTAGAGGGATCAGAAATAAGTATTTCCTTCAAGCAACCCTAAATCCACCTCGTGCGGTAGAAGCCCATTTGCGGCCGTTTTTTTTTCTATCCAAGGTGAGTTCGAAGACCCAGTTCTCAAGCATTTTACCCTAGAATAAGCCGAGCATCAGACCAGGTGAAAGCTTGTACTCATTGAATCACCGGTGGGTGCCCGGCGGCAATGGGGATCGAACCCAGCCCCTCCTGACTGTCTTCTTTCTGGGTACAGTAATTATGTCCTGGTGAAGAAGAAATTCGCCGCAAATAAAACAGCCTACCTTGTTGTTGTGCGTGCAAGTATCAACGAAGTTATACGGGCTTCACACGACGAGCCGACAGCTGGACATTGGACATAATTGGGCTTTCTCCTACTCTGCGCCGCATGCATGACTGGTATTACTGGCCCAGACTATTTGTCGATATCGCACATTATGCGAAAAATTGCCGAGATTTTCAGCGACGGAAGACTCCTCCCACCCGACCAGCAGGATTTCTGAACCCCATTGAAGCCCCCCTCAAGGCCCGTTCAGCAGATCGTTATGGACTTGCGTGGCTCTATCCTGAAGTCAACGTTTGGAAATAAGTGGATCATCATAGCGACCGACTACTTGAGCCGCTACACAGAGGCGAAAGCCCTACCGAACAGAACAGCACCAGAAGCAGCCAAGTTTTTCGTGGAGTGCATTCTTCTGAGACACAGCGCCCCAGACGTGTTAATCACGTACAGAGCAACAGCATTCACGGCGGATCGGACGCCAGTCTTCCTGCGTTACAGCCAAACCAGCCACCGGAGGACAACTGCATACCATCCGCAAACTAACGGACTGACCGAGTGCCTTAACAAAACCATCGCTGATATGCTTGCCATGTGTGTCGATGTCGAACACAAGACTTGGGACGTCACCCTGCCTTACGTAGTTTTCGCCTACAACACCGCAGAGCTGGAGACCACCCAGATGGCGCCATTTAGGCTCCTCCATGGCAGAGAGGCCACAACCGCGCTAGACGTCGTGCTGCCCAACGTTACTGAAGAAGATAACGTCGACGTCGCCGCCTACCTTAAACGTGCAGGAGCCTGAAGACCTGCCCGGTTACGAATCAAAGACAAGCAGCGGACCGGCGCCAGACCATACAACCTACAAATATGCAACGCGGAATACAAGCCAGGAGACCGAGTCTGAGATTGGACGCCGATTCGCCTCCGCGGATTGAGTGAAAAGTTCTTGCGTCGCTTTTTCTGCCGATACAAGGTTCTTCGTCGGCTAGGTGAACTGGACTGTGAAGTTATTCGTGATGAAATGACTGCATTCTAACAACAGCGCGTACCACCGAAATTTGACCATGCTGTCCGCCTAAAGCCCTATTATACGCGCCGAAAATAAAGGACGCTGCGTTTCCACACTCGGGGTTTATATTGCAGAATCCGTTTTGTTTCTAGCCGCCTGATGTTTTAAAGCATCGGGTCGATATTTCTTTGAGAAAAAATGCGGTGAATATTTTCAGTGTTTGATCACTCTTCAAATCTGCCGCCAGGCCACTTTATCGATTTGTTTGCTATGCAAGACGCGACCAGATTTGTCTCGATTGATCGCATCCAAGTGGAGCCGATTCTAATTTGCTTCAGAATGTTTTAGTAACGTTGCGCGCTTTATTTATAAAGTTCGATATCAGCTTTAAATTGAGCACGGCCGACAGCGGCGGGAATTCTGTTCGCCGACCGCCGAGCACGATTGTTCCTACGCCGCTGCCGAGAAATTCACTGCATTGCGGGTGCAAATAAAACCAAATAAAGAGCTTTGTTTAGACACCATTTTGCTCTCTTTAAGCTCTCCAAATTGCAGTCACCACTTCGTCCCAATATGCAAAATGTGAATTTAAAAATTGTGTTGTCTTCCGAACAACATTGTGTAGTAAGATATCATGTCAGGGTGCCAAACAAATACAACAACCTGTAGAAGTACTAGAAGTACCTGTTTTGTTTATTTGATGGCTTCACGTTTTATGGTAGTTCTGACCTTGTATTTCGTTTACTTTTTGTAGTATAAATGTCTTAAAACGCCTAAACTTCGCTAGTTTCTTTAGGTAACTAGATAATATAAGAGGACGAGTAGAAACTAATTGACGCCTTAAAACAATGAAGAGGCAAGACATGAATACATAAAGATGCGTGAAAATTAGGTTCTACTTTTACCACCTGGTTATGCTATGTATGATGTTTAAGCTGTCTTCGGAATCGAACGCTTCCTAGTCATCTGTAAACTCTATAGGTAGAAGTTACAATCTCCGTATTTCTCTTTTCCTCTTTGATGGTGTGAACGTGGACAACTGTTGGGTAGTTTTAAAGCAAGTCCGCGTAGTGGTTTGGCTCGTAGAAATGCATGGTTTCTAATGAAATTACCAGTTTGTTTTGAAATATTCATAAAACAGAAAGTAATTTGAGACTTGCTGTCATTTTGATATTAAATGACTTGTTTCATTATATGTGCACAATGCACCTCTTCTGTCGTGGATCAGTTACTTTTCACCATCTGATAGAATTTTTTCTTACCTTTTCGCAGGCATTCCCCTCACTTGTACTGGCTCACTGTGTGCTGTTTTGAACCTATTTAGATACATATGATACAATATTTTTATACTTTTCACCTGTAGTACATGTCTTTTTATCGTGCATTTTATCGATATCTTTTATACGTGCTGCACTTCTTTCTTCAATATTTTTCTAAAGATCTGTTACGATTATGCGCCCCTGATCATTCGTTATTTTCTATACCGTAATCTAAGGAATGTGGAGAATAACGAACTAAAGGACAGCCTTGGGTACGTCTTTTATGCAACCATATGAACTGCTCCAGCAGTCAGTTAATCTTTCATGTTCTTTCTTGCGCTGAGAGTGAAACAATGGTCGAAACCCACAAATACTCCATCCGCTGGGGAGAGCACTTATCTTTCTTTCGGGCTGCCTTTTTTGGCAGGCTATCGAAGTGTAGCTTCCAGGCACCCTTGCTCACTCACCTGATACTGGAATGATTTAGGGGGGTTTAACGTGCCAAAGCTACACAGGCTGTGAGGGACGCCGTAGTAAAGGGCTCCGAAACTTTCTGCCACATGGGCTTATTTCAGGTGCGCTGACATCGCACAGTACACGGGTCTCTAAAATTTCGTCTCCATCGAAATTCGACCGCCGCGGCCGGGATCGAGTCCGCTTCTTTCAAGTCAGCAGCCGAGCGTCATAACCACTGAGCCACTGCTGCGGGTTCTGATTCCCGAATGAGATATATTTGGTATGGTGGAGACACCTGGAATAGTGCTCAGAAGTTCACAGAGCCGACACACTAGAGTCTTAAGATGAGTATGAACAAGAAGGATTTTATTAATTTTAGATCATATTGATTACACGAAAATCCAACTTCTCGGAAGAAAATATGCAATTTATTTTGGTAAACGTTCAGTGCTGATGTGGGATAAAAGGGGCTCGGTATAGCAACCCTATTCAAGAAGAGGATCATTTTCCAAGGAGCGGGATAACATTGAAGCGCAACCAGTGAAATCTGTTTGGTTTTCTGCTTTAGTGCGATTTGCGAAATACTCAGCGCAATCCGTGGTTGGTCCAGAAGATAACAAGGACTCTAGAACTCGAAGCTCGTACCATCCAGAGTATTCTAAAAACATAAAAAAATGAACAGTTTCAGACAGCGGAACTTTTTGTTCTATGAACCTACAAAAAGCTCAAGTATACACTAAAAAGGAAGTTCGTTAACGCTATTTAGCTCATCAGATTGACGACTGTTTCACTTTCAGGTAGTGGTGTCCACACATAGTATGATCCCTAAGATAACTATATCTTTTATTACAGTAAGCAAGATTCACAAAAATTTCTTTCATTGTAGATACAGTACAAAGCCGCCACGAGTGCTGTAAAATCACCGTATGCACGGGGTTCTAACGCGCACTTTTTCTCCGGAAAAAAGTGGCTAAACATGACATACCCTGCAGAACAGAGAACGGAAATTGAACTGTGCCACCAAGAACCTATTGTCAACGACGTAACAAGATGGATGCTTGGTATAAAGAAGCACTGGCGATTTCTTGCGCATCGGTATTATTTATATTGAAAACCTAGACTACCGCAGTCATAAATATTTGTAAGCCCAGCGTGCATCTGATGTGTCACGTCAACAAGGAACCGACGTAAACGTCAGCCAACACAAATCGCACGTTTTCATGTTGGCTGGGATAGCATATATTACGGAGACGCAGCTTCTTGGCGTGCTGATAAGGTGTATACTGTGTGCGGCGACGGCGGTGCGAAGGAACGAGCCTAGAAAATTTAGCGCCTAAAAATAAGTTGATCTTACATACAGAGGCAAGTGGCAATCGGGCAGCCTTACGTGCGTTTGGTGTCTCTGAGATTTATGTGCGCGACTGGCGTATGCAGCTGACGAAGCACACATGCCTAGCGCGGACGGAGTTAAAGCCAGAAGGTTCTTGATTGCGAATTTTGCGAATAAGAGTAGGTATTGAGTTCAAAAGCAAATGGGAATCTGCATTCATGGCGGTTTAGGTGGTGGAGCAGGTTGCTTCATCGTAACATTACAGCGACTGCAATAAAGTATCGTTGTTCTCAGAGAAAAGATTCATTTCTTTACTGAGGTGGGGAAATCTGGTGCAATTACAGTCGATGTCAGGGCATTTTTGTTTGTTGTGATCATGAAAAACGGGTGCGTATAATAACCAAGGGCGCCTTAGAAACGATTAAATATAGTACGCACATATTGGGTGGATATACTAAAGTTTGAAGGACACCAGTTCCGATGAATGAATTCGGATGACTGGTGAAAGGTACTCAGTCCGCACATTTCGCTTTTGAGTGGTGTGGTAGGGTTATTTCTGATACCGGGAACCACAATATCACAAGATTGAGAGACAGCCTTGACCTGAATTCACGAAGAACTTAGTAGATCCATAGTCCCGGCAAATTTCCGGCTATAGAGTACATCAAAGCCAGACTCTGCGAAGTAGAAGCTTTTGACACAAGCTGCGCATTGTTCAGGCCCACGAGAATCACATTCCAAGCACAAAGCCAATTCAACAGAGGGTCCACACGGGTCCACAGATGAAATTCCCAATGACCACCGCAAGTCCGGGCGAGATTGGTGCACGAAAGCGATATGACTTCAGCGGAAGTCTTATGTGAAGAAAGCCTGCTATATAGGTATAAGCGTTCCAAATGGAAGCTGCTAAAGTGCACTGTTAGCATTTCTGGCGAAAATTACTATACGGCCAGGTTTTAAGAAGATCCGGTCTGTGGATAGCAAAGAGCTGTTGTATGCATTCTAGATGAGAAACCCTACCTGCGTAACCCCACAGCAATGGCCTATTCAACTTTTTTACACTGACGGACTACTCAGACACATCAGTGTAAAACAAGAAGATCCGATCGCAGTTTTGCGGCTATGGTCTGTAAAAGAAAATTGGCGTGTCATTGGTGGCTAGATGGCACGTATTAAAGCCTCCTTTTGCCATCATCCTTGAGTTAGGTTTTAGTAACACTTCCCCACTGCAGGGGAACTCAAATAATGTTAAAAATATACTTTGTCACTTTTCATTGCTTTTTCGACGTTCTGCGTCTTGAGAAAGAAAAAAAAAATGATAGGGGACTAGACATAACTGCCAACTGCACTTCGATCAAGAAATGCTGGTATATCCTGTTAAAGTCAACAAATTTTCTCTCCTTCGCAATAACCAAAACATATTTTTTTTTTCAACAGGTAATCTGGCAATTTTCTTCTTCGCGTGTTTCCAATAATGCCTGTATAAACAATTTTTCGTCCATGTGCCAGACTTTTGTTAAGAACTCACCTCCATGCTCTCTTTGGCGGGTCTTACACATTGATGAACCAGAACCCATCTCTTATCTCAACAATTTTAATAAATACATACCGAGCACAATATATGCGGCGATCTAAATTTAAATATTCCCTTGGTGGAGAGTGAGAAACTATTGTATTATTTGGCCGCTTGCAGAAAAGTGCTGAATTAGTGCAACTAGACTTCAATGTTGCTCAGGCCTACCTATTTTGATTCAGAGTACTTGGAAAAGGCAGCCATGAAAAAAGCAATAAGGAATTAAGTGACTTCAAGTTGGAATCGGGCTGCAGAAATCATATTTTCTTACAAGAGGTCGAAAATACCAATCTTTATTGTCATCTGCGGCAACTGCACTACTGAAAGAAGATACACGCTAGCGCAAGTAATTTTTTTCCTCTCAAATCTCAAGCCCTTGCCAGGCGTCATGTGAAGCGCAGCTTGGAGGCCTTAATGAATTGCATTGCTTTTTCGGCAGCTTTAGTGAAGGTGTACTGGCGTTGCTCGCCGTCACATTCCACCATAGCCTTATCATACTACAGGCCAGAGCCGGGGCTACGTGTTGGAAATAGTTGTGCATAGCTGTCGTTATCCACGAGCGCCGGCACGTATCCTCTCTTCGTGCGTGTTTTACTGTTCATCTTATCCTTACTTCTTTCAGCCGCCCCAGCCATGAGAGGGCAGGAAGAGATTCAATGGCAAAGATGACTGTGTAGACTAACCGAAAAATCTTGACTTAAGGAGCTGGCGCTGTGAAAAGAAACTTATAGTCAGCGGTTCATCTTTTCCCCGTCTATATTTTCAATTTCGCTTTGGACAACAGAGAACATGGTTGCATATATGCCCGCAGAAAAAAATTGTATTTGCAAAACTAACATACGTACCCCCAGCAAAAGAGACCTTGAAGACGCCGCAAGTGCTGTTTTGGTTTTGGTACTTCAATATCTCTGTCGTGTTCTGCGGTTTTCCTAAAATTTTGGAATGAAAGAAAATATCCTTTCAAGCCAGGATTGTACGCAAGAGCCGGTGCGAAATGAGGAATTAAGCCTTAGTTTGCCTCCCTACAGGTGCATTTAAGCACATTTTTTCAATATTAATAATCTGTTACGATGAATTATTTTTCAGCCTTAAATTATAAACAACATGATGCCTTCAGTATAGATCAGAAGTGGAAGTTAGGTGGTGCTGTATTCTTCGATCATTGTTTGAGATGAATGCACTTTTCAACCTATTGCTGGGAGAATAACTTAATGTCTCTGAACTTAGCTAAACAATATAATGGCTGTCGTGAGCCCAGGAGTCAATACCACGAAAAAAATTAGACCAGAATAATATGTTTTTCAGGAGTACATTAGAGTAATTGGTGCTCTGCATGTAGTTTGAAAGCTGTTCATATATAATGAAATTCTTGAACACAGATTGTCTAACATCGAAAAATTGCAACTTTGCTTTATTTTCTATCAGGGACCTACGCTTCTAAACGCTTACATAAAAGGTTACTTATAGGAGTAACCTACAAGAAGAAGATCCAGCCATGCGAATTGCCTGTTCAAAATAAAAGCCCTTTAGCGTTTCTAAGAAGGTTAATCAAAGCAATACGTTAAACACCCGTAGATTGGTAATTATACCCTTAATCAAATACCTACAACATTTATATGCAGGCACACTGCAGTCCATTTTTTTGGCACTAGCAGGAGGAACAATTCAAGAACTAAAAGTCGTGTCAAGAAAGAACAAAATCACTCAACACAGGAGGGTGACCTTGCTTAAACCTAGTATAGCCATCGCCCATGCAGAAATAAAATGCATAATGCTGCGACTGGGTATCGAAATCATGGTGGTACGAACAGAACAGCTTCGCTGGCCGCTGCACGAGAGCACTGTGCTATCGTCGCAGCTGATCACGAATCGTGTTAAACGGCCACACACTCTCGATCTGTGCATTGGACAACGGCATCTCCATCAACGTCCATCTCCGGTGCGAACAGATCAGGGAAGCCTAACTTCGATCAGAGTTTAACCTAAGTCTGCCATCGTCGCTAGGTGTATCCGCTACCCAGGGAAGCAAACAATGAGCCGACAAGGCTAAACACCTCCTTTTGCGTATCTACAAGGTTTAGGTACGTTTAAACCCTGCAACTTGTTTTGGACGCTATACATAAGCGGTAGACAAAAGCTGCTAACGCACGGTAGATTTCTTGAGTAGATGAAGCGCACACAAGACAGCAGACAGACAAAGAATAGCACGAGACAGGCGCTACTTTCAACTGTTTATTGAATTCAAGACCGGCTTCTTATATAGCCAAGAGAAAAGCGTGGTGGAAGGAGAGGAAAAAAAAGCAATACAACAAACAACAGGCAAATGACACGTGCGGGGTCAAGGATACTGCAATGGAGGGTTTGAAAGTGAATCAACTCTTTTGTAATTTATCTAAAAACACACATTTATTCTTATGAACGACAAGCGATTGGGTGCTAACACAGGATCTCACGCTTTTTCTAATCCGGTGGGGTTCTAGCAATTCACGGGCAGTCTCAATTTTCCTTTTACATAATATCTAAGTATCTTGGAGCTTTGCATCATAAATTCACTGCTCTTCTTTACCACAGTCCTTGCAATGATGCGGCAAATGTGACCCGGTACCCTTTCGTAGGAAAAGTTTATGCTCCATTAGACGTTTATAAATACACCGGCCGTTCTGGCCGATGTGCGCCTTTTTACACGACAGCGAGATGCTATAGACTGCCCCCACAGCGCAATTCACAAAAAGTTTTTCATTTTTAGTTTCGCATTTTGTTAAATTGGCATTATCGTTTACAATCTTGCGACAAGTTTTCTGGGTTCAAAGAAGACCACAGGAACTTTCTATTTCACAGTTACATGCTTAAGTTTAAGATACACTTTGTGGGGGTACGGAAAAACCATCGGTTTGATTTTCTTTTCAGGCACTTCACCCTCCTCGCTATTTCTTTCTCGTTCTTTTTCACCTTTATAGCAACGCTCCCGTGACGGTACTTAAGACCAGGGAAGGAAAGCCTGTTTTTTTTTAAGCTTTTGTATCTGTGCGTCAAAGATTTCCTGCATTTTATGACTGCTTGATTTCATTGCAGTGCATTCAAGGCACATGATGGCAATGGAACGTTTCATAAATTCTGAGCGCGTCAAATCATGCAGCAACAATTCCTTGCTCGCCCGAGGACAATAGATCCTGCAAACACCTTCGTCAGTAATGGTTATGTCAATATCTAAAAACTGTAACGTGCTTTATTTCGCGAGTTCGTGCGTTAAATTCAAAACCTTGGCACGTTGTTTAAAATATTTTAAATATCCTGCACAGTTTGGGAATAAGTCAAGGGCGAGTTTTCGCACTTAGCAGCGAGAGAAAACTCTCTCTTTAAGGTATGTGTCTACAAGCGCTCCGAAGGATAAGGCGTTCAAATCTTTACCGTACCATCTCTCGCATCGTGAAGCACAGGTGTTACTTATTGTAGTATCCCACGCTCATTCTTGGCAGAAACAATCAAAGCAAATGCGACAATCGAGAAAACCCAGTGTGGTCTAGCTGGCGCTGGCGACGCGCATTACCATTGGATCAATCGTTATTTGTTTTTAAGCTATTGTGTGATACCATTCACACACACTGTGCTGGCTGCAGTCTTCTTATTCTTATCTATTTCGCTTCGATTCAAGTACTTCTACACTTAAACCAGAAGTTGCCGGTGTGCTTGCCGGACTTTACAATGTGGTAGCCTTCTCTCTGAAGAAAAACGTTGGGAGACGGCGCAAGCAATGCAACGTAAGTGCGTTTGCACTGCCGTCAGTGACTTTCAGACGTACCGAAAGGAGCATATTCGCAGGCACATTCGCCCTTCGCTTCTCCGATAGCGTCCTAACGCTTATAGAAAGGTTAAGTTTCCAAGCGTCATATCCACTTCACGAGGGCAATGATACTTGCATCTATCTCTGCTGCAAGCAGTATACGTCTGCTGATCAGTTCACAATGGTTGCGGGTGTAAGGTGTCCGCAGCTGACACATGAGACAGTCAATTGAAGACATGTGGGAAAGGTGTTTCTCTTGCAGCGGGCGTTGTTAGTATGACTATGATTACCTGCATTTATGCCCTGCCCCAAGCCCATTTCGTCCTCTTGATTTCGACTATGATGTCATCATCTCGCGTATGCTCTCTCACCTACTTTGCCTTCTTCCGGTCTCTTTACGTTAAAACTATAATTTTCATTTTATAGCTCGTGGCGTTGTGCTTAACTTAAGCTGGACCCTATTATTTAGCCTCCGCGTTTCTGCCCCATAGGCGAGTACTGTTAAGTTACTGCAGATGTATACTTTCCTCTTACGGGATTTCGGTAAACTGCCATTCTTGATGTCACCGAACCTGCCAAAGGCGCTCCATCCCATTCATACTACTCTTGTTGTTTCGCTCTCGTGTTTCGCATCTGCTGTAACTTCCTGCCTAAGTACGCGGATTCTTTTACCACTTCCAGCACCTCGTTACCAATTCTTAAGTGCCATTTCCTTGGTAGACTGCTGAAAATTACCTTGTTTTACTGCATGTTAAGCTTTAATAATAATTAATAATAATTGGTTTTTGGGGAAAGGAAATGGCGCAGTATCTGTCTCATATATCGCATGTTAAGCTTTAGATCCGCCTTTTTGCTGTATATTTCGAACTCATTGATCATGCTTTGCATTTCATCTCCTGAGTGACTTATCAAGGCATTGTCATCAGCGAGGCGTTCATTACTTAGGCATATTTCGTATCCCCAACTGCTCCCAATCTAGGCCTCGGAAAGCCTACTGTAAAAAGATGCTTAATAGCATTGGCAAGATCGTGTGCAGTTCCTGAAGCCCTTCTTTGAATTTTATTGATGTCTTAACGAAGGACTATGATAGCTGTGCAATCATTATAGATAGCTTCCCGTATTTTGGCATAACACTCTTCCATTAGCTTAATGGGGGATTCCTGCACAACTTCTGAGGTTTCCACTGAGTAAAATTCTTTTTCGTAATGAGTGGAGGCTATATACAGGGGTTGGTTATATTCCACCGATTTCTCTAAGATCTAATTGATAGTGTGAATATGTTCTATTATCGGGTATCTTTTTCGAAAGTCTCCCTGATAATTTTTTTATAGAAGTCTAAGGCTCTCATTATTCCAGCTCTTCAAATATGCGAGGTTTTATGAGTGTACAAAATGACTGCCACTTACTTTAAAGTTTTATGTTCAGGGCTGGGAATGATATTTGGAGAATATGTCAATCTTTTCAGCAACCCATCGGCCACAAAAAAACAACAACTTGAAGTGGATAGCTGGAGCCATTCAGCCAATCCGCTTGGCCGCTAAAACTTCGTTCAGTTTGATGCACACATGATTTAGTGAGAGCACTCTTGGAGCACTACTTAACAATTCCTCTTTTTGCATGCTTCGACTGCGAGAAACAGTACTGGAGCAAAGTTTATCACCCCTGGACTCAAAAGAAGACAAAACACGCCAAGGAGAAAAACTGAGCTGAAGTTAGTGTCATTTGCAGAAACCTTGTTAGTTTTATCTAGAGGAGCATGAACATCGAGCAAAATAGCACGAACTGAAAGACATGTCCATACTGAAAATTTCACTTCACCGGTAAGTAAAACAAGATGGCATCCACAAAACGACAAATTTTTTTAACAGCAACAGTCGCTAGTCGATGCACCTTTTTTACCTTTTTTAAAAGTTTCGTTTTTAATTTTATGATTTGGTTGCTTTCTTGCTTGTAGGTTGCACCAGATACTCGTTTCTCATTCGCGCACATGACTATAAGTCCAAATTAAAAAGCATAATAGTACAATGACAAGACAGATGTGCCACCGGGTTCGGACGCTCCATTTCTCCTTTGTTTCCCATGTAGTGTAAATATGGTCTATTCTCAAGTAGCCGTTGCAAAAGCCAGGTTGATATTTTGGGCGACAACTCAGAGGCCGACCAAATTATAAGCGATTACCTTCATGAATACCTTGCAGGGAACGCAAAGTAAGCTGATCGGTCTGTATTTGTATGTCCTTGACCTTCCTTTCTTATGTGCTTGCAAAATTGTACCGCTGTTTCAATATACCTCCAGTGCGCTGGAGGGTACGAGAGGTTCTTCCAGGTGAGTGAGGTGTGTTTAGAAGCCAAATGTCTTAGCCATGCAAATGATCGGCAGTTATCCTATCGTAGCCAGCACCGTTTCTTTCTTTGCATAAATCAAAGGGTTTCTTTACTTGCTCTGTCGTTACCGACTCGATATCCGATTCCTCTACACATATGCATCCGGCATTATCCTACCCATTGCTTAAGCTAATGTATAAATATTTGTAGGACTCATCGGCGACCTTAAGTATCCTATTGATAAGCATGCTTGATCCACTGCATATTCGGCCCAATGCAACGATGCATCCGTCAAAGCTTTTAAAAGGTATAGCAGTTATTAGAATCAGTCAACACATCCCAAAGCATTCACAGTTAGAAAGAAACAAAATACTGCTAAATTTTCGGAAGCCACTTGATCGGATTATGTACATTAAACAAAAAACAAACCATGATCGAAACCAGGTCATGCTCGTAAACTAATTAGATTAAGAACAGCTTATCAGACAGAACACAGCTTGTAAAAACTAACCATGATGCCTCCCGCGCTTAACATGTTGTGTCTGGTGCAAGCCAGGGTGGCGTCTAAGCGCTTTTTCTTTTCCAATTTTTCAACAGTGATGTAGAGTCTGATTTTTACATTTATATACGTCTTTTAGCAGATGACTGCATGAGGTGCGGGGAATGAATACAACAGATGGCCGTGAAATCCTTTACAACGCGCAAGAAACTATAACTAAATACGGTACTGACTGAAAGGTGACACTTATTGCTACTAATTCTGCTATAACGACATTCGGACGAGAGAAACATAAAGCTGACTTTCAGTACACTATTACTGACACATCACTAATGGCACCAGCTGAACAAAACAATCTTGGCCTACCAATAACCCAGGGCCTTTGATGAAATGCTCCACTGAAAAGTTATAAAACGACTTTCATTTCTCGGCTCCTATGATTAGGCCGTTATCAAATTAAACTATTAGCTTGGAATGCTCTGGTGAGAGCCGTTGCTGAATACGTTAAAGCCGTTTGGTTTCCTTATTCTGAGAAATATTTAACCAAATTTCAAGCAGGCCAGAGTAAAGTACTCAGCATTACATTAATCAAGCTCAAAATAACTGTTTCACCTGCTGAAATAACAACAGAAGGAATCAGTTATTGAAGATGCGCGCTAAAGTCGCGCGGCTGAAGCTCCTGCACTCACTATTCAATCCTCACCTAAAATTTATATTCATCATCAACCTGATTAAGCCCACACAAGAGCAAAGGCCTCTCTCATGTCTCCCCAATTATCCGTGTCCTTTGCCAGCTGCGGCCACCGTATCCCCGCAAGCTTTTTAATCTCATCCGCCCACCTAAGTTCTGGCACCCTCTGCCGCACTTGATTTCTCTAGGAATCCAGGCTAAAACTGAACACGTCTAAAGATTTTTGTTTTTACAAAGCAAGATCAACGCGTCATAAGTATGCAGTTGCGATAAGCATCATTTCTATACTAATTTTTTCACTACCAAACACTGAAAAGAACACTCACAGCCCATCCATAACCAATAGTTCATCATTCAACAAGTTTATTATTGGAGTTGACAATTTGTGGTGTCAGTACCTAAAAATTGCCTTAGTGCTTCTACGTCGTTATTACTATACCCTTCCTTTCTTCATGGTGAAAGTTTTTAATCCATACAAGCAGCGTCAAATTCACTACCAGTACTCTGTTTATAAATTTGCATTCTTTTTTCGTAATATTCATATATAGCCCCTGTCTCCGTATTCTATTAAGCCGGACTGTTTCCCACAATTCGTTATTCTTGGCATATTGCTACCGACAGCAGCCTTGTTTCAAGCGCGTCTTCATTATTTACGTCATTGCTGTGTTGCATTTGTGCTTTACAATTTGTTCTTTTTCTTAACATGCTGGCTATTTCAAGGATCTTGTTAATTTTAGACCGTTGTATTGCTCACCAAAGTTTTTCCTCTGACCTAATTCCAAATGAGTTTACCGATACGCGTGAACAAGGAAATAAACAATATAACTGATTCTGTGCGTTATCTTACGTGTAGTGATTACCCTTCATAGCTACGAGATTTCTTTAGTATACGTTAGAACTGGTGGAATAAATAAAATATACTTCCTACATACTCCTCTTTAAATCCGCTCTTGTTTGCACCTGCAAGTGCAGGTTTAAAAATTCCCGCGCAGCATATTCCGGTGCCGCCAGCTCAGCTCAATCTGACCTGGCTCACACAAAACGCAATTTTCTGTCTTCACACACAGACGACAAAACAGTGTGCCAGACATACTGGTCAGTGTAAAGTAGTTGGAGCTTAATATGACTGCTCGTTAGATTGCTTTCTGTAAAAGAGTTATTTACCTAGTCTGCTCTGTTGTGCACGACACTGAAATTTGTGAAAATTCTTTCTGAGAACTGATTGTTGCACGCAACACCATGCGAACAAAATGCTGAAATGTCTTGACAACCACCAAAATGCCTCAAAACAATGGTCTCGGAATTGATTTATGGAACTGTAACTTTCCGACAGGCGTAGAGAGTTCACGGTTTTCAGTGCTATTATTACATAAAATCTAACTGCGCTCCTCCAACTCGCTGGAGCTAAAAACATCTACTAATGTGACAAAAAAGTATCCTGCTGTTCCCTCAGAATACAAGTAAACGCTGCAGCTGTGTGGCAACACCGGGGGTCTCGATACAATGGGAACTTCACTCTGTTATGTTAGAGTTGTAGCGTGGATGTACAGAAATAGCGCCATGCAAAAAACGAATTTGGGATTTGAAGTCATTCCGGAAGTTAACGTTGAGACAGCGCTTAGTTTGGCTGTTGCCTATTATGTGTACTCATGCAATAAATCCAAAAACAACATCCACCCAGAGAGCATACCGCATTGTCCAACGAGCATCTTATCGCCAAAAATTAATGCGAAGAGACAATTTGTTGTGTTCCTGGAAAGTAAAAAAAAGAGGCTTTGTGAGATACAAGTTAAAATAGTGTACCAAAAAGTGTCACCTTACATTCCTTCGGTCTTGTAAATACTCCGGTTAAAGTAATAATCCGTTTCGTCTTTAATCGGTTCTGTCATCACGTCCACTTTACACTGGGCAATACTAGTCTCAGTTGAATTGTATACCCATATTTTCTCTGATGTGTTCACGAACTGCAAAAAGAAATCATGTACACTATCTCAACACAATTGTATGAGACCTCTCGGGCTTTCAGCACTCGACTCATTTCTGCTACGCAACATGTTCACTTTCGAATTGCGCATACATATTCATTAAACCTTCAACGAGAAACAACCACACTCATATTCATGAAATTTCGATGGAGGCGAAATTCTAGAGGCTCGTGTACTGTGCGATGTCAGTGCACGTAAAAGAACCCGGGGTGGTCGAAATTTCCGGAGCCCTTCACTACGGCGTCCCACATAGCCTGAGTCGCTTTGGGACGTTAAACCCCCATAAAACCAAACACCACATTCATGAATGAATAATAGGTGTAGCGTTCGTTTATAAAGCATTTTAAGGGGACTGAAACCACTCGTTCGTTTATAAAGCATTTTAAGGGGACTAAAACCACTAAATTCCAAAAAAGAAGAGCGGTTTTTTATTTGTGCCGCGGACAGATAGGTGACAGCATGAGATATATACTACTGAGATATTCGACCATGTTCCTGTTTAATATTTAGCAACCAGAAATGGGGAAATTTTCTCGCAGGCAAAAGCATCTGCCGGATCAGGAACACCTACTGCATCAACCTCGGCAAATCTGCTAACAGCGGTTCAGGTGTACCGACCGATCCTAGACCATAAAACGACTTAAGGTGCTGCTCGGCATTATGGCTAATCGGAAATAGATGCGCAACACGCATGGGGAGCCGCCTGATGAGTGGTTTGTACTATTCAATGTAAGCTGTCGCAGGAAATACTGTGGTGCCTTGCATGCGTAACCTAGAGCCGTCAACTGGTGCTGAATGCCGCCTGCCGGCATCCATCAGCACGAGACAGAGGCCACGATACCTATTTTTGCTGGATATCTCTTCAATGCGAGATGCATAGAAAATAATAGGTGTGATTATGAAGAATGCCGCACGTTAACTTCGCCTCTTTTTGGGAATGGATTCCACATACCTTCATTAGAGCTTTATGAGGAAAGCGTCACCGACAATTTAGCCCAGCCGCCTCCAAAAAGTGGATAAAAAAGTGGCCCCATTTTCATCCTCAGAAGCGTGTCTGCAATTTGGCAGGGCTGACGGCGCGATACGTTACAGAAAACTGATTACGCATGCATTGAACACTCCCGTTCAGCGGATATTACGTCAGACTGGAGCGTAAGCAGTACCCCAGCGTGAGAGGTTGGCTGGAAAAAACGGTTAGGCGGCATTTTAGCGAGGACGAATGTTGTTCAAATGCGTTGTGCATATCAGGCACATGCCGGCCATATCCTCCACTCACATTGCTATAAATGCACCACTTGCGCGGGCAACCTTCGGGCACGGATATTATGACTTAATCCTGTTAAAGCAGTTGTTTTGAAACGAATGCGAGAATTGTCAGCCAGGTGTTAAATGTATATCTGCAAAAGAGCGCATTATATCACAGCTTAATTAAGTAGGACCGGAGTTAAGTATTTTTAATCTCTTATTTTGAGGCCCTTACCAATAAATTTGTCGGTCAGCTTAATCTTTATTTAGACCCAGTGTTTTATATTCGAGTTGCGAGAAATAAAATTTATAAGGTACGTTCTTGTATTATTAGGGCCGAATTAAGCCCAAGTCAGCATGTTATCATGAATATAGTCCCAAAGGCTCACGAAAAGTTTATTTCCGAGTTCCTGGCAGTAACATATAATATGTCTGAGTACTGATGATTCACCAGAAGGCAGGAAATGACACGTTCTTGGTGTTCACAAAGGTGTTGAGCGACCATGCGGTAATATATAGACCAATTTTTTTTGTAACGCTGTCCATGACGCAATTCTTTGAAATATATTAAACCGGATTATTAATAAAAAATTTCGTATACTACCACCGGAATTTTGGTTCTGTCATAGGCAAAGCTGTGCTTTCCTTTGCACGCGTGCTGCACGCCGGACAGCCTGTTAGGAACGAGGAGTAGGAACGTCGCCGTATCCGTCGGAGCCTGTTGTCATAAATTTGCTGCACTCGTGGTATCGGCAAAGGCGGCGTGTCTGTGGCGTCTGCTTTCTTTGAATGCTTAAACTGTGCATTCTTTTTTATACTATTCGTTTAGGTCTGTTTAGAAAAACTTAACCCAGACACGTCCTGGTTGCTTATGGATGGCGACGGATCCTCCTCGGGCGACAGGACTCTGAGGACCGGGGGGCGGAGGTAGGGAGGAGGCGAAAGGTCGGAGCTAGCAGAGAGCTCCTGCACGTTGAAGGTGAAAACGGCTCAACGATTGAGAGGGACCCAACAAAGAGCATGTGTTTTTGTTGTCATACTTCCCTCCTAACGAATAGATAGATTGTCTCTTGTAATAAAGAAAGTTACGTAAAAGACGGCACTATACTGTCATCGAAACATTTACTACAAAATGAAGGGCAAAATAAGCTAATTACAACAGTCACTTCGGGTCTGCGTTCGGAGCATTCTTAGGCATACCTTCCTTGGTATGCACCTAACATGTTTTTATTGGAGCCACATTTATTCAACTGATGGTTTCAAAAAGGTCTTCGTTCAGGGTTCTCAATCGGCAGATGTTTTGTGCTACCCTCTGTGCCTACAAGCAAGTTCATTGGGGCACTTCGTCTTTATAACTGGTACTGGTTACAGCAGCGTTTTTCAAATACAGTTCTACGCTGAAGAGAGCGTTTTGTACTGAAAAATGAATCATGATTCGACCACATAAATAGCTCAGAAATGCCTAAATAGTATACATTCTTGGTGACCCAAAGGGCTTTAAAATTTGAACATCACTGAATGCACTTGGTTCTTTTTGCCCGAAATCAGCAGACTATCACTACGTGGTATTTTGTGAACACCTGATTTCAAAACACCTCTTTGCAACGTTTACGTTTATTATGTCATGGGGCCGCTATTAATTACACCCGTACCGATGACCTAGTGGCTAGGGCAGCCGGCTCGCATGCTGCCAGGTGCGGGGTTCGACGCAGGGTTCACCCACCGGTTATACAATGGGCACAAGTTTCCCCTGGCCTGGTTCTCGGCTTTTTCAAGGTGCAGTACTTTGGAGATGGGTCTATGACCCCGCCTTGAGTGTACGAAAATATCTTGGGTCATGGCGATCTTTGGTCGCAATGCCCTTGCGCCATAAATATTCACTATGATCATCGTTATTAGTTGTCTTAGCACTGAAGTTCCACCACTTCTTAAGCTTTCTAAAATGGCGTAAGATCACGCACCAATAAATGTCACCGAACTACCCTAAAAAATAACTTCCCGCCCTGTTCTTGAATGCCCATGAGTTGGGTAGGATATGCCCGTGCAAGTTTTAGTGAACAAATTGGAAGTAGTTCAGTAGCGATCCGCCTGTTTTATGCTGCGCATCTGCTGCTACTAGAAAACTATTACTCATTACTGAATCATAACTGAAAAATAACTCAGGCGGACCTTTCCTTTTCCTATGTATTAGATTGTTTGCATTTATTTCACCGCACAGAAGTCATGCCATAATCATGGACTACAATATTTTACTTCCCTCTCTCTCAGTTTTACTATAGCCATTAGTAGTGTGGCTTATGAAGGTTTAGAGTTTACTTATTTTGCCGTTAAATTTGAAGCACTGTGTGACTGGCATGTATAAAAATTTCAATTGCCCCACAAAGACCGAACAATATTATATACAGTGCTCTACTCCGAATTCCTGGGTGGATATCAGCCGATTTTCTGAGTCCTTACTTCTAGCGACTTAGTCACGGTGCCTCACGAACCGAGATTAATACTTGCGCCCCTACAACTATCATCAAAATGCTACCGCTGATGACATCGTGGCTCATTAGAGCAGCGGAGAAAGATCAATATTTTATTTCAGCACGCCTTGGGATCTGAGATTTTCTAACCATCAGTGCATCGTATGCGGTCGGAAGCATTCTGAGAACACTTCAAGCATTTAAATTTCAACCTACTCTTGACAGCGCGCTCGTAGAATATAAGAAAAAAGCGGTTGTTAAGTTCTGACATTTGTTTTTTTTTGCGTCCCATACCCTTATTACTTTCTGCGCAAAGTTAGTTAAAAATTAATCTGTGGACGGCAGCCTTCTTGCCATATTTCGCGGAAAATGGATATTAACTAAAATCCTTACCTTAATAAGATCCTCCCCGGGATACCACAAACGAGTCATTCCTCGATGTGCAAGCGTAAATATAAACACTGTGACTAGTGGCGAGAAGGCAGAGAGTGACTTCATGGCGTAGCTTTTGTTAGCTTGAGCTGCAATGGCATTCTTTTATGACGAATCTATTTATATGGAGACGCATGGTAGGACGAGTTCTTACCACAGCGCCGCATAGTTTCTGATTCCTTTGCATTCCTATTTGACGGATCACACTGTATGTGTACCCGAATCGTTTTGTCCTGACAGCAGCATTCCAGCAATCTGATTTCCGGTGTAATGGAGCACTTTAAAGCACATCGCACCACATAACTTCCGTGCAGGAATCATTATAGTGCTAAATACCCATATCACGAGGTCACAAGTTTGTGTTAAGATTGATCTTCAAGGTGACCTTGGCAAAATCTGGCGTAGCAACAGCCCATGCAGAAATACAATAAATATTGCCGCGACTCTCTTTCGAACCTGCGGCGGCGTGAACAGCATAGCTTCGCTGGCCGCTGCACGAGGGCACCATGCTATCGCCGCAGCCGCACACGCCTCGTGTTAAACTGTTTTTGTTGTTGTTAGCCTATCAAAAGATGGCTCATACCCACACTGGGGAATCGGACAAGAATCGGGTGGTTATATATTCACCTGTATTCAGGTAATTATAATGAAAAGCACGCGGGAAAGCAAGACCGGATGATTCTACAGAAAAGGAAGTAATGTTTTGAGTTCAAAATTAGTATTAATAATAATAATAATAATAATAATAATAATAATAATAATAATAATAATAATAATAATAATAATAATAAAATAATAATAATAATAATAATAATAATAATAATAATAATAATAATAATAATAATAATAATAATAATAATAATAGTAGTAAAGAGGGGGACTGAATAAATTTTTAAAGTCAAAATGAACTAATTGAGAGGAAAGAAAATTTTGTAACCCTTAGCATGGCAGTCGGTGAGATTCTATCAGGAATTTTAGAACAGCGGTACAAACAGATCTGTGGCTGAACCGAAATGTGGTGGCGCCAAATGATAGCAAGAGCGGGCTGCTTAAACTAAGACCAAGGGGCCGCAAGGGCTCCTCCAGCAACCTTCTTCTCAAAGAGGTGTATCGCCGACAATAGAGCAAAAAATGCTCAATGGATTCAAGCTCACGGCAAAATGCACAAAGAGGAGAGAGTGCCAAACCCGACCTGTGTAAATGGAAATTTAGAGGAGGTATACGGCACCGCAGCCTCGTCATAGATACTTCAAGTTGACGAGATCGCCAACCTTGCCTGATCCAAGAATATCTGAGGTGCTGATAATCCGCCGATGTTACCAGTGTTGTGTCCTGCGTGCTTAAAAGCGCACTTCGCCGAAACCTAGATGTAATATAGGCTGTAGCCAGGATGATAGGCAATACGGGGCCGCTTAGGGAAGCCTTTGAGAGTGTGTCAGCAATCGCATTAACTGTCACTCTGCTGTGACCGGGAACCCATACTAAATGAACAAGACTCAAATGCGGAGGAAGCAGGGACAAGAATGTGTTGAAAATGTGGCCGTCAACATGCGCGGAGAGGGACGAACACAGAGATAAAGAATCGGTAATTACTGCCTGTGCTGTAATAGAGCGGTCTAGCTTGCGTAGAGCAAGTACTACCGCCAGAAACTCTGCTTGAAAAATAGTGGCAAAATCTGGAAGGCGCAGTGAAAAGGACCAGTCTAAATGCGAACATAACATTCCCACAATTGCCTTTTCATTGCACTGCGATGCGTCGGTTGCTATTGCAGTTTTTGTAGGTAGGGTCCTTAGATGATCGCCTAGTAGACCATTTAGAATACAGGGTGGCAAAAGTTTTGCATTCTGGGGGTAAATATCGTCGAAAACAATGTGGACAGTGGGCCCTCTGCATAGCGCAGGAAGGATGTCATACATTTTCACATCAAAAGGCTCAAGTAATGTTTGCACAAGCCCTACCGGTGGGGTATGAAAACGAGACCAGAGGGCACTAAAAAAGGAGGTCGGCTGGCAACAGAAAATGCTTTGTGAACGGTGGAAATTAGATTCGTAAATACTTAGGTAAGTCTGAACAGTTAAAAATTGAAGTCGAGGTAAGAGAGAGGGAATGCGGGCTTCAAAGTACAGCACATTGGTAGCCACAAATTTTGGGAGGACGAGGAACAACCTAAGTGCTTCCCTCACCATAAAGGATGGAAGGATGAAGTTTGTATGTAGCCTAGCGGGAAAACAAACAAAGATCCAAATTCCAAAATTGGTCTGACATATATTTTGCAAACCATTAACAGCGCATCTCTTCGCATACCGTGCCAGTTACTACACAGTCTACGCAACATGCCCACGGCCCGAGCCCCCTTCACCGCGACATGGCCAATGTGGGGTCGCCAGGTGAGTTTCTCGTCATATTTGACTCCTAGGTATTTTAGGGATTGAACCTGCGGTATTGGTTGTAAGTGGCGAGTGAGAGAGACCACTACAGGATTCTGTAGAGCGAAAACAAGGATGGAGCACTTGCTAACATTTAAATTCAGGTGTAAGCTGCCCAGCGAGTGCTCAAGTGTACTCAGATATGACTGCAACACACCATGCAGGGAATGTATATCCGGCGCAGCCACAAAAAACGCAATGTCGTCCGCATAGAAGTAAATGCGTACATGTCGATGGCGAGGAATTGAGCTCAACAGAATATTAAAGACCACTGGAGAAAGAACAGCTCCTTGCGGTACACCACGCGTTTGTTTGTACCTCTCTGAATGAGCACCATTATGGACGCAAAAGAATTCCCAATTATAAAAAAAATGCCGATATTCAAGCAACTATATAATCTGGGAACTGAAGAGACTCTAGCCTATAATTTAGGGTGGAGTGTTTTACACTGTCGTAAACTTTGGCGACGTCTAGCGTAACAAAAGTCGCGACCTGCCGTTGACGACGAGCAAGGAGAATTCTGCTCTGAAGATCAGCATGTTCATGTGTTAAACTGCAGGACACTCTCGAGCTTCTTCTTCTTTACCTCAGTTAACATGGTTTAAACCTCTTTCTAACTGTGCATTGCACATCGTCGTCTTCATCAACTTTCATCGGCGGCCCGAACACATCAGATAACTTTAAACCCTGATCAGTGGTTAAGTTCTGTAAACGCGCAATAAAAAGTAAAAGTAAGTCCATGCCACATTGCTTGACACCCTTCCTGATTAGAGTCTTATCATTTTCCGTGTGGGGTAGCAGGGGAGCTGCGCAACCACTTTATGTAATTTGCAGTATATTTGCACCTGCCGCTGCTATGCTCTTGATCCTGAGTGCTCTAATGAATGCTGAGATTGGCAGTAAGTTAGATTGTTACTTTTCAGATATGAGGCATATACCTAGGCATTCCTTACATTGTGCACAAATCCTTGGTACCTTATTGATGTTGTGAATACGGCTATTGGCTGGTTGTTTGGTTCACAGGTGTCTAGGACTTATCTAACTGTATTAGCCATTACATTAGTAAATACCTTGTAATCGAGCTATAGCAAACTCGTTATAGCTTGAAGGAATCTCTGAAAAGCAACAAGAAGCGTTTTTAAGAAATTACATAGACTAAGGTTGCTAGCCTCACTGCTGCCTTTTCTTCATCAATCAAAAGGGTTGACTCTTCCACCGTGAGCACTTCAGCTGGCCGTTAAATACCACAGATGTTTTGCGCAGAGCAAATAGAGAAGTCATATTCTTTGCTCTTCTCGTATTTCAGATCCATCACAACTTCCAGGAATTTTCTAGTCATATTGCCTTATGTCGAACACGTGTATCTACGTCGCTGAACGGAATTTCTCTCGTAGCAGCTAACAAAGGTCGTGAAACGTTCAGATTCTCATAAATCCGAGGATTGACTAAAGCAGTACCTGCTGTACAGGAGGCAGGGAAAACATTTTCTCAACTTGCTTTTGGCGCCTGTTTCAAACTAGCTTTCGCTAAATTGTTGAATTCACCTACGTACTTTTGAGAAATACCTGCTTGGTTTATGAAGAAATGAGCTTTGTTTAACGACGAAATAAACTTCAGAGAAGATTTGCAAATTCATAATATGTAATAGGATATTCTCTTTCGATAATATGACAATTCACCACAATTTGTGCATATCGTTGCTGTCAGAAGTGCAGTTTTCATATAAGAGCATTGATGGGAGAGTACATCATATTATCCTTCTGATAACGCCTGAAAACGTTGCAATATTTTGAGAATTTTTTATTTTGTTAAAGAACTGTAGAGTAGGTTATTCGACATTCCCAGACATTTCACCGTGGTTCTTGTTTTGCTATAAAAGCAGTTATTGCAAAACCAAACGCTACTCGCGCGTATTTCCTGTTCCGCAGCTGATGATTTACCCTATGCGAAATCGAAACTAGGGACTTTGGCTACTGAGCAGAATCGTTTGTTCAAGCAAAAATTCAAGGGGCAGAAAGGGTTTCACATTGAAAAAAAGTAGGAGTAAAATTTTTTTTTCGCAAGTGACCCGAAATCTGAAATCATGTAAAAAAAAACAAATTTAAACAGTAAACATTGGCCTTGACTTTACAAAACCTGCTCCTGGATTTGGTAGGATTGATTGCTATATGGTTCCTCAAAAGAAGCAGTACTTGAGAAGATTACACGGGACAGCACTAACAGAAGATAGCGCGGCTAAATTCTCTGTTTCTTCATTAAAGAGTCTCTCTCTCTCTCTCTCGCTAGGCGTTCAAAACAAAAAACATTGCATCTTTTCAGTTAACCTGTCAACTAGCTAAGCAAACTGTTCAATTAAAACACGATCAGTCTAAATATGGTCGTTGACATGGCTGTTCACTTGTGAGTATCCTGAAGGAATTAACTTGGGTTAGGGCTTGTGCCATCAAATTATCGCAGTGTATGCATGTTTTTTCCAATACTTTCGTTGGCAGTCTGCGCGACTAAAGCAGGTACGAACTTGTGTTAAAGCGTGTTTGCCTACTACGCCACTCTTCTGATGAGTACTTTTCATGATTCTAGGTCCTTTTGTGTAGTATTATCTACAGCAGTGTCTCGAATATCAGTCTTTCTATCCGCAGATGTCCGTTCAGTGGACAATCTGAGCAAACAACTTCATTCGTTTGTAGCACTGCTAAAACTACTTTGCGGAATCAGTTGGTGAGTAGCATAAACAAGCGGCATTGTACGACATCCAGCTGCTCCTTATGCTACAGCGCGCTCGGCCCTGAAGTCGGTTTATTGGAGGGAACCTAGCTGGAGCTAATTAATCTTTATCTATTGGAGGTTTAAAAGTGTCAATTTCTAAGCATTAAATATCTGGCTGCTATTCGCAACAATGAGGGGTTTTTGAGGCAACAGCATAGTTCCCATAATAGACGCAATTTAAAACATTATGGGCGTTTTCATAGTGCCACTGATCTTAATCAGAATTCTTGTTAAGTTGCTTGTCTATTATGGTTCATTCTTATCATGATCTGCCTGACTACACCCACTGCAGGGCAAATGACTCTCCCATGACTGTCCAATTATCCCGGTCCTTTTCCCGCTGCACCCACCTTATGCCCGCAAACTTCTTAATCTCATATGCCCATCGAAATTCCCACCGCCCCCTGCTACGCTTGCCTTCTCTTGGAATCCATTCCTTTACCCTTAAGGACTAGCGGCTATCTCGCCTTCGCATTTCATTCCCTGGCAAAGCCTATTTCTTTCTTTTGATTTCGACTAGGATGTCATTAACACGCGTTTGTTCCTTCACCCAATATGCTCTCTTCCGTTCTCTTAACGCTACACTATCATTTTTTCTTTCAATAGCTCGCTGTGTTTTCATTAACTTGAGCTGAACCTTTCCGATAGCCTCCACGCTTCTGTCCCGTAGGTGAGTACCGGTAAGATACAGCTGCTGTATACTTTTCTCTACAGGAATATTGGTAAGCTGCCAATTATTATCTGAGAGCACATGGCATATGCACTCCACCTCATTCTTACCCTTCTAGTTATTACCCTCTCATCATCCGGATCAGAATTCACTACTTGCCCTAAGTAGACATATTCCTTTTCACTTCCAGCATCCTATTACCAATTGTGACCCGCTGTTCCCTTGCTGATATTGAACATGACTTTGGTTTTCTGCATGTTTATTTTTATACCCACCGTTCTGCTCTGCTTGCCTAACTCGTTGATCATGCTTCGCAATTCATATCCTGTGTGACTCGGCAAGGCTACGTCATTTTGGTACTCTTCATTAACTCTTGGCTACCAACTGCTTCATATTCTCGCCTAGGAGCACATCCTCAAACAGGCGGTGATTAGCATTGGCGAGATCGTGTCTCCCTGGCTGATGCCCTTCTTTATTGGAATTTTATTGCGCACTTAATGGAGGACTATGGTAGCTATGCAGTTGCTACAGACCTCTTCGTGTTTTCACATAAGGCTCTCCTTCACCCTGATTCCGCAATGCCTATATGACTGCTGAGGTTCCCACAGAGTCGAATGCTTTCTCGTCATCAATGAAGGCTATATACAGAAATTGGTTCTATTCTGCGCATTTCTCTATCACCTGATTGATAGTGTGAGTGTGATCTATTGTGGAATATCCTTTACGAAAGTCTGCCTGGTGATTTGGTTGGTTGAAGTATAACGTTGGCCTGACTCTATTAGCGATTACCTTATTAAATACCTTGTACATAACGAATAGTAATCTGATCGATCCGTAATTTTTCAAGTCCTTGGCGTCTCCTCTCATGAATTAAGGCAATATTAGCGTTCTTACAAGCTTCTGGTACGGTCGAGGTGATAAGGCATTGCGTATACAGAGTCGCTAGTTTTTATAGCACAATCTCCCCTCTGTCCTTCAACAAATCTGCTGTTACCTGATCCTCGGCAAATTTGTTTCCCCTTTGCAATGCTTCTAAGGCTTTCTTTACTTCCTCTTTCGTTACTGACGGCATGACGGATTGCTGTGCGCTATTGCCTCTCTCATTAACGCTCTGATTACATTGGCTACTATATAGATATGCGTAGAGCTCTACGGCTACAATAACTATATAATCGATATTGCTAATGACGTTGCCTTCCTTGCCTCTTAACTCACACATATGGTTTTTACCTATGCCTGGCTTCCTCTTAGCCGCTTTTCGGCTACCTTCGTTATTTAGAGCATGCTCGAATCTCTTAGTATTAAACTTCACTATATCAGCTACCCCGTTGCGATGATTTATTAACTTCGATAGCCCTGATAGTTATATTTTATGTGTAGGGCTAGACGCCCTCATGATTTGGCGTTTCTTAATCAGATCTTTCGTCTCCTGAGATAACTTGCCTGAATCCTTTCGAACCATGCTACTACGAATTATATGACGAAAGCCTGTAGTGGCTCCTACACGCGGCTATAGATCTCTCGAACGTCCGTTACATGCACCAGGTCGAAAGAAAAAAAAATTCTGTGCATGATAGGATTCGAACAACCATCCTTCCGCTCCGCAGCCGAATGTGCTAACGACTACGTTACTTCCTTTTTTCTTTATTGCAAGAAAATCATGCCGAAAAGAAAAGCCTAAGCATGCTTACGCCACAAAACACCAGTCCACCATAGCCTTGCATGACCCCTTCTTCCAAAAAATCAAAAGTCTGGGAGGCACACAAATCCATCCAGAAAGGGGAGCTAGCTAGGCGTCTCTTGCAGGGTAGCATATACACCCCGCACCAAAGCGCATTGCTCACGAAAGAAAGATTTCGACGACCGTCGTAATTCGGCGTGGCGTCCATAATACGCCTCTTCCAGAGACTAAATAGTCCCAGCAGTATAAATACATCCTATGGCACAACACAGTTTTTCTCCACAGGCAAAAAAACGGGTACTGTAGGGTGTGATGTCAATGTCCTTCTTAATTGTTCGTTGTAAAATGTGCCAGAAAAAGATAGCATCAATGCACAGAATAAAACACTGTTCAATTGTTTCTTGTGTATCTGTTCCTTGTTCTCGTTCTTCCCCCACCGTCAATGCTGCTGTGTAAAGGGGAAGTCAGGATCCCTCAAGTTGTTTATACAGCTTTTTCCCTGGCCTTCCTCGCAACTCTTTGTTGCAAAATAAACTTCAACTTCAACAACTTCAACTACTGCACAGGCGGCAGTTCATCGATTATGGCGAAAGTAGCTCCTCAGCGTGAAGACATGCCTTCACAGGAAGCGTAGATGTGTGCAGTTTAAAGAAGAATGCTTTTGCAGCAGAAGAAATGAACATTCGCCTAACACGTTTTAAAGCAGTGGTGTCTAGGAACTCCAGAAAAGGTTGCCGATACAACGGTACAGGCAACAAGAACTCTAAGTGCCTAAGTCAGCTGCCTTCTGGGGGGGCTATACAGGTAGTCTAAAGAAAAGCGCAGAGTGAGGAAATTGAAGCTGGTATCAACTTCCTTAAGGAATCCCCATAGTGTGTCGAATCGGTGCGAATAGGAAAGGCAAATGAGCGCTGAGACGCCTAATAAGCACCGCTGCTAAAAAAGAGGGATTTGGCGATTTGAAAAAAAAAACGCAAAACAAGCTGATGCACGAATAAGTGAACAAGGCCGATTCCACCAGTCTCTACAGAAAGAAATATGTTATCGCGACGCATGGGTTGCCATTCCTCTACTATCAAGGATCACTACTTCCGGCCAACGCATACTTAGTTCTTAGCGTCTAGGACTCTGAAGAGTGTTTACGGAAAGGCGTCGGATAAGACGGATGCCTCCCGAACTGCTTTCAGTGTCTCCAGCATTTAAGATTCACAAAAAATTATGTACTTAATCAACATCTTAACCACACATAAGTTACACAAGCAGAAACACCTCGCTAAATGCTTTCGCCTCACCGCACTTTAGTTCTACAAGGTGCCCCGCTGAATTTTTTCCGGCGGGCTCCTTAATGATAGCAGTGAGATTACCATTCATTGTTCTAACATAAGGTGCGCCTTCCTCGGTTAAAGCCGAATATCTGTTGTGCAGTGAATTCCTGAATTACTCTTCTTCCTATCTTACTGCTAACTCGTCAAAGGGCTTGCGTTTTGCTAGTTTCTTCCGTTCCCGCTTCAAATATAGGCTGATTCGAGACCTTACCATTCTGTGGTCGCTACACTACAGGTTTCCGCCGACCTCCACATCCTGCACGTTACCAGGGTGAGCGCATAATATGAAGTCTATTTCATTCTTAGTCTCACCATTGGGGATCTTCCAAGTCCACTTCCTGTTCACTCGCTTGCGGAAGAAGGTAATCATTATCCGTGTATCATTTCTATCTGCGAACTCTACTAATAGCTATGCCCTGCTATTCCAAAGCCTGTCCCATAGTCGCCTACCGTCTGGTCGTCAGCCTGCTTCTTTCCCACCTTTGCATTGTAGTCGCCCATCAGTATAGTGTACTGTTATTTTACTTTGTTCATTGTCGACTGCACGTCTTCATGGAAGCTTTCAATTATGTGGTCATCATGGCTTAATGTAGTTGCGCTTAAACATCTTTAAACGTGCTTAACGGTTAGTATTGTGTGGTGTATTGGGATTGCACCTGTCGTCGTGCAGCATGCAGAGGTGCTTTGGACGATGAGAAGTAGCGGAAGTATAGTGGGGTTAGGTCCCATTTGTTGACATTTTTACAGAGAGTTGTGAAAAATACTAAGAAGGTAGCTTATCAAAGATTTCGCGGAAAAAGCGAGACTAGAGGAATTATGCGTCTCGCCCCAAAACATGCATTGAGCTTTACCTAGGATGGGGGCGTTACTGTTATGCAGTGACTGGTAGTATCAGCAATATTCATGAGCGCTCAGAACAAAATGTGGCTGCACAGTTAGGAAGCATAGGGACGACCTCTCTTTGGCGAGAAATGATCTGATTAAGAAACTCGAAAGCATGAACCCTCTAATTCTGTAGGGCAAATAGAATCGGCAGAGGTGTCTTATTTAATAAGAAGAGTAAGAGACCCGACATAAATACGTTATAGGCAGAAAAAAAACTCAGCACGCTATAAGGACCAGCGGTAGCCTAAACTAGGTCAAGAGAATACTAATCAGACGAAAAAGTGAAGTGCGCGTGCTAAGAGAAAAAACACAATATCATTATGAGTGCCTATAAAGAAGTAACTTAGAAAATCCTGACGCAGCAAATATACAATGGCTGATGACATCACAGGAGTGTGACAGGAAATCTGGAGGGACGCTAAAGTTATGTTAATCCACAAGTAACAGAACTGTAAGCTCTTATATTCTAGTCATTTGTCTAGACGTATTTACTAAGGTGATCTTTAATATAATTAATGTAACCTCATACGTCAGTCACCGAAAAGGAAGGCTTGCTTTCAGAACAAATACTCGACAAAACACTGTGATCACACCAACATTAAAGTCATACAGAAGTGAGCAGAACACAATCAAAAATCCTAAACAGACGTCAGTAATAATGAGCAAGTATGTGGGTGAGTGAACACATCAGCACTTAAGCAGCATTGCAGAACCAAGTTTGAAAAAAAGGTATTCATGAAGAAAACATAACATCTCCGAAGCGGCTTCACAGCCGCTATATTCCTCTACAGCAAAAGAGTTAAAATCCCACTCAGGAAAGGTGTCAAACACGGCGACAAGATCTGTAGAATACTATTCACCACACATTCGCAGGAAGTATTCAGAGAACTGAATTGAGAACGCTTGGGGATGAATGATAACAGAACGTATCAAAGTAGTCTCCAATTTTTTGATGTCACGACATTGGCGAGCAACTCCGGGGACGAATAGCAATGGATGACTTACGGGCTGGAGAACTGAGGCAGATGGTCAGTTAATTTTCATACCTGCCGCTGGTTTCTCCAGAACGTACACCGTTAAATGGCACAAAATAGCCAAAACAACAAAATAAAAGGGCGTTAGGGGCGACTGCACTGCATTAAGAAGTGCCACTCGCAAACAATATTTCCAGCGTACCGTTCGCCGAAATTTTAGAACCAGCATTGTAAGATTAGCTCTTTCGATTTACATGAGGTAATGTTGATGAGTTTTAGTTATTTATATTTCCTTTTCGCTCTCTACTCGAATAAGCTCATCCAGCTCGGAAGTGGCGCGGTGGCTCACTGGTTATGGCACTCGGCTGCTCACCCTAAAGACGCGGGTTCTATCCCGGCCACGGCAGTCGAATTTCAAGGGAGGCGAAATTCTAGACGTCCATGTACACTGCGATGTCAGCGCAGGTTAAAGAACCACAGGTGACCGAAATTTCCGAAGCCCTTCACTATGGCGTGCCTCATTCCCTAATTTTTTTTGGGACGATAAAACCCTCATAAACCATAAACCAAACTTGATCCAGATCAGATTAGAGTCAACAATCACCAATGTGCACCTGAACACAGACTCAAACATGTCGAATACTTCACACATTTGCCCAGCTGATGTCTTTTGCACGCGAGATAAAGTTGTTTCTTTGGGAACACTGTTGCTAGCGACTCAAAGCGCAGACGATCTGCGCTTATGTATACGCGTCCGCAAATAATTTGTTCTTGCCAGCTGTCTGAACTATTCATGGCATGCAATTCTCAAGTCAGGATTCTTGTCGGAGTGTTTTGCGCTTGGCAGCAGAGAGTATGTCGGCGCATGTCGTTCTGGGCCACTCAAAGGACCACATGTTCAGAAATATAACTTACGGCGTCTCTTTAAGTTTCATTCCTGGCTGAAGACAATTGTAGAGGGTGAGAAGATTCCGCTCAAAGGCGCTCGAGGCTCATGAGTTTTTGAACGCGTGCCAAGGAGGACATCTCACTACTTTGTGGCCCCTAATAGGGACCGTGGTGTGAGCGTAGACGTGGTGGAAATTTTCATACATATTTCCAAGTGCCAGGGTTGCAACTTGGGAACTCCCAGAAACGTATGAAACGTCATCACCACTATATATGATGTGCGAATGGACTCATGATGGTGAGCTCGTGGTGGACTCGTGTAGTGTGGACCCGTGTGGCCTCGCGATGTAGACTCCCTCTTGTGAAGACGCGCCTCTGAGCTCGCTTCCATCGTCTTCTAAATAATGTTCATAAACGTTTCTTTTTCTTCCGTCCGACGCAGAAAGCCTCGGAGTGTCTATTTTTCGTTAGTGCCTGGGACTCGACGTCAACGTTCACCTTGAATTATGTCTCCCGGCTATTGCCTACTGACGCGAGTCTCTTCGGAGCCGGTTCAAGGGCAACTTTATTCCGATGTATAACAGGAGAGATGAAATTGCCCTAGGATACTTCTGCCTCACCTACGTACATAACTGGGCAACTGCCCAGTTATGTATTAACTGCCCAGTATTAACTGCCACTGGGAAATTCTGATATCAATGCCATATTTGCCTTCCTGACCGCACCGCTTCCCAAAGATGAGATGGGGTGAACGACGAAAATGAATCGTTTGCAATGTATTGATCCTGATTCCAAGCGAAACAGAATACGTTCACTTCGCTAAGTGCCACAGCACATATTTGAGCCAGAAAAATATGTGGCAGCACGTACGTGCACTGCAATCAGGGTATTGTTCTGCAGTACCTACCAATGAGGCTGGTTCTGGATTTCAAAATTTTTTTCTCGCCTAAAGATAAATTTATTCGAAATAAATACTAGATTCCTAGACCCGAAATTGCTATGTATATTGAGCTATCTATTAAATCTTATCTAGAGGGCCTTGGTTTGTATTTTAATACTGAATCTAAGGGGAAAGTCACATTTTGGAGTCGGTGTAATTTTCTTAAAATTGCTGTTTTACAATTAAAACGATATTTACCATAAACAAAAACAGGGGAAAATTTCGTTTCTTGCAGGCTACAATTTAAAGCAAAATATGTCCCGTCGTGCGCAGTTTTGAAGTCCAATGAACTGCAGAAGCGCAAAAACTCTCATATGGTTTTATTATTCGACTAAAATGGAAGCACAATGTGAATGAAATATTTCAAATTAATATATATCATTGTACTCAGTTTCAAGCCTAATTTGAAATGATTTACCCTCAACCTACTTTTGCACCTTAACGGAATTTTAAAGAGCGCTTGTTTAACCAAGAGCTTTTTGGAAAAAAATACCTCCATAAAACATTACTCATAAAATTGCCAACAAGCCCAATCCTTGCAAATGAGTGAGTGATGGTCGCTATCGTGTCTAGGACGTGTCAGGTGGAGGGACCTAGATACGCAAACGCGGCGGAAATAAATGTCTAGATCACCTTAGGAGACTTCCAATGGCATTTAAGAATACAGTCGAGCCCACTTAAAACGGCCGCAGAAATAACGAATGCTCTATTATCACGATCGAGTGTCACAATACCATCAAAAATGTATTAAGCAAAGGGCAATGCACCTGAGGAACAACGAACAAGTGCGACCACAGCATGGGTTCATATCGAAATAGCAGTCGCCATAAAATCCCGCGGAAACCCGCAGCCTAAAAGCTGCTGCTTCCAGTAATTATGGAGACAAAAGAGCATCTTTGAACACCCACGAAACCGCCCGGAAAAATATTGAGATCAAAAAAAAATATTTGGCATTGAAACTTCATGCGTCGGCCAAGCACACGTCTATAGCCGGTGACAGGTCAATCATTGTGTGCTTGTGTGCCGGCTGTGCTAAATGTCTAAAGTAGAAGGAGAAGCACGGTGAGGAGGAGACAGGGCCAGCGTCGAAAACGAAGTTACTACGTGTGGTCATGGGCAGAGATTAGGCGAGTTTGAAAACCCTGCTGGCCTCACTGGTAACGTTCTATGCGCCGCCTGTTCAGCGGACTATCCGCATTTTGAATGCTACTGCGAGCATGCAGCGTGCAGACAGCAGAAAGTGCATTTCATGCGTTTGTGAACCGCTTCTTGGAACCGGGAGTGACAGATGACACTGTCGGCAAGCCGCGTTATCGGACGCGTGTATGTTTGTGTCAGCGCTTCGTTGATACACATCTGGTCGGATATCGCCTCGGATGACTGTTGCTACGCGCGGACGCCGACTTCGCGTAGTCGCGCTGTTCCGAAGCCACTGTATGCAAGTTCGAGTGCTACCCGACCGCCAGGAACATGATTAAAGAGGCCGATCTGCCGCCAGCTGCCGTGACAACTTAAATCGCGGTTAGTAACGAGTATATTGCGTTCCTAAAAATATATTGTTTGCAGCAAGGTCTCGGCTAGAGGAAACGACTGCGCTAGAGGCCTTAGAAAGCGAGGCGATATGTACTCTTTTCAAGTAGATTCGCATAACGTACTTTTCAAGAAATAAACGCTGCGTTTACCGCACACCGTATTTTTACTCTAATTTTGGAAGTCTGCTTACTGCAATCTTTGAATACAAAGATTGATATCCGCCGACCGGCAGGTTCGTTATTATCCGAATGTACTATATTTTACACAATGCTCTTTTTTAGGGTTGCTTCTACACAAGATCTTTCTTTTGTTTGGCCTTCATCAGCGCATAGTACGGCTTTGCTGCTTGTGCCGTTGCTGCATTATTTATAAATTTATATGATAAAGAACATATTCTGGTATTGCCAGCCTTCATTCATGTGGAGTTGGAGTAGTTGACGCTTACATAAAGCTTGCAGCCTGGGCCATTTATTCTGCTTTGCAGAGATGAAGATTGTGGAAGAGATCATTAACCTTTCGCTGAAGGAAATTACCAATTTCCGAGATTAAAAATCGGTTTTCTGAAGTCGTGTCGTCGATTATTTCAGAAGTACCTGGATTCCAATTCGAACTGGCATACAGATTTGGCCACGTGAACAATATTTATTACGACGTTTAGAGGAAAGTTTGGTCAGGGTCGGTTTCGCCGCACCTGAAACAAGCTGTATGTCTGAATTAGGACGTCTGAGTGTTGAAAGCAATTTCTGCCTGCTGTTTCCTAGCCACTTATTTTTTTTACCGCTAGTTTAGAAAATTATGTTCTTATATCCTTTTGATACGCATCGGCCGATATTTTGCTGGAGGAGGCAGGCATTGCGCATGGCGGCCAGGGTCCCGACTTTCTCCAGTCCAGCATATGAGACAAAAGCCATGTGTCACCGGGAGCAAAGAATGCGCAGAGAAATTTTTTCCTGTTACGCGTCACGTTACGATTGGAAATTCGTACTAAAACTAACGGTGGTTTAGCTTTGTTTAGACCGAGGGAGAAGCGGTCACTTCACAATAGTTTAGCCTGCCAAAGTCTTTTTATGCTATGCTTTGGTCGTTTCTCTGGTCTTTGCAAGGCTAAACCATCGTGAAGCTAGCGCTTCTTTCTCGGTTGAAGCGAAGCTAAACGACCAATAATTTTTATCCTGGCCTGAATGCGTGACGCGACGGCCTAGCACATCAGGACCACATGTGGACTTCGTGCACAGGCGCGCCAGCGCTCCTTCCGTTAAGTACTCGGTTTAGTAGGCCGTGACATGAAGGCCTAGCACGTGAACACCGACATTTTGACTTCGTTCCTAGGCGCGCCGGCACTCCTCCCGTTATGTACTCGGTTGAAGGCGCGACATCACGCCCCATAGCGTGAACGCCGCGTTTCGGCTCCTCGGCGAGCCAAGATTATTCTTCATCACATGACCCCATTTTGGTTTACCTTGACTTGACCTTGACGTGACATTGACGACCATGATGACCTTGACTTGACCTTGAAATGCACTCGGCCTTCGACCTTTAAGTCTATTATGCGGCCGAATTGGTTAACCTTGCCGACCGTGATGACCTTGACTTGACCTTTGAAGTGACCTTGACCTTTGATCTTCACCTCTCCCTTTGACCTTTACAATGGCTTGACCATTGGTCGTACCATTGACTACTCACTGGTTCTCCAAACGTATAAAATGAAGGCTTGACCTTGGCTGAGTCTTGAAGGTCATGGGAAGTACATGGCGATCTCAGCCATTACCTCCAGTAATGAAGCTGCAGCTTCAAAATCGTTTATGCTCATGCATTGTTGCAGAGAATGTGGGAGAAATAACGGCAATCAGCGGCCATTTGTATCCCAGCTCACATCCTCTGTTGTCGAGTGTGGCGCAAAACCAATTAAGAGAATGCCACGGCATTCCAGTCTTCAACTTTCGGGGTATTTATGATGCGTATATCAAAACCAAGTCGGCGACGGCGGGCATAGAACGTCGTCTATCACTGTAAGTGGAACAGTAATTTGATCGCTTGGAGAGGGCAGTAGCTGCGGAAGAGCCCTGTTGTGCTACCTATGCAACAAGCGACTGCAACCCAGGCTCTCCTTAAGCTGTGCGGCTGCTATACATAATATAGACGTATTGTTGATTCATCTTTGTGGAATAATTTTTTGCGAATTTAGGAAACTGGGACCGTAAGACAGCTGCTTGTGCTCTATCAATTGAAGTATGCTGAGTTCATTACGGGTGGTAGAACTCAAAACAGGCGAAAGACAAAAGTATAATGCCATATAGACGAGCGCTCATTCGCATATGATGTTTAATGAGAAAATACACATTTTGTACGTACATCAGAGTGATAAGACACTAAAGAGCCAAAAGCACTTGGACACAGCACCTCCAAGGGATGTAACTATCAACGGGAGGTGAAATGCTAGAGGCCCATGCACTGTGAGATGTGTTTGTATGTTAAATAATTCCAGGCCGTCGAAATTATACGGAGTTACTAACTACAGCATCCGTAATAGCAAAAGTAGATTCGGGACGTTAAGCCTGTGAAATAAAACCAATAGCTTTATCAACCTATCAACCACATGGTGAACCCTTGTCAAAACGGACTCACTCCGCACCCCCCCCCCCCTCTTTTTTGACCCCAATAAGCGAGAACACTACTTCATTAGGTCTAACCGGTTCACCGAGTTTGTGAAGCTTGAGCTACAAGGTGACTGTTGCGATACCTAATATACCAACAGCTCTTTCAGAAATAGAAAAAATACTACCCAGACTTGGTTTCGAACCCGCGGCGGCTCGAGCATATCAGCTTTCCTGGCCACTGCACGAGGGCACTATGCGGTCGCTAATTCCGATAACGCCTCATTTTCATCTGCGACACACTCTCGGCTGTGCTTTGCACATTGTCGTCTTCAACCTGCGGCGCGAACAGATCAGGTCAGCTTAACCTCAATCAGAGCTTAACCACGATCAGTGCTCGGCCTGAATCTAATATCCGACCCACACTTGCCGACGTCCCAGCAAAGCAAAAGCATGAGCCGACCAGGCTTAACACATTCTTTCGTACGTCTACTCGGTTTAGCTACGTTGAAAGGCTACCACTTTTTTGTTCTTCTGAAAGAAAAGAACAAGGCCAATAAAAAGAAATAGTGGCCCCTTTGGTCAGTAACCCATATTTTTTTTTCGCCACATGGAAATAACTGCTTGAAATAACTCTACGACATCGTGTTTAATTCGCAATAGAACACCGGAGGAACGTCGGTAATATATAGGGAAAATGTCCAGTCCAGTAATCTATGCTCCATTTGTCCAACGAAGTGCATACCCAGCAATTCTGGACAAAATTATTTTTGAACGAGAAAACATTTATGAACGCAAATTTAATATAATGTAAGATTTCATTATAGCAATGAACATATCTGCATATTACCCCAGGGCAGCCTAGCATTATTTTTTATTAACGTTTTTGCTATCGTCAGAAGCACTCCCCATTGGTTTTCTATCGGCCCTTTAACTCTTCGATGCGACCGATCGAAACATCTTAAAAGAAAGATTTTGCTACATATCAGAAAAATGGACTTTAATATTACCGTAAAAGCATCTTACAATTCCCAAATTTTCAGAATTTTTGTCAGAAATTGGTGGACATCAGTAGGCACTAGAGCGAAATCGATTGCGTTCATTTATACTTCTCAGAAGCTACATGTAGCTGATCAATTCTGGGCATGATGACATTGTTTCGCAAACTGATACTTTTAATACATCTCGCTCTTTTCTGCGAAACCGCACTACCCTGTGCGGCGTCAAGGGTGCTAACATAGTTCCCAACACATTTTTCTCAAAGGTGGTCCATGTTATGGTGTTTACGGACTGGTTTTCACATAAACTTCGATTTCTCACGATATAGCCAGCGTGTCTTCACAAACATGCATGTTGAGAATATCAATGCGCACTAGAGCAAGGGAGGATTCATGAGGCTACCTGACACTCTTTCTTCCCTCTGCCCTCGCTCTCTCTCTCGCCGCTTTTTCCAAATATTTCACCCCTGAAGAGCCAAGCACCAGGCGTGTGGTTTTCTGAGCTCTTTTAGCTAAACTGTATTCAATCTAATTTCTCTTGCCGCTTGTGGAAAAAATATCGCGGGAAGAATTCACCATAGTCATCATCAATCTTTCATGCAGGCTTTCAAAAGAAGGCGCGAAAGTAATTTATTCGCTCGCCTCTTGGCGCCACAGACGCGGCAATGTATGAAAGCGACCGGAGTAGAGGTATAGAACTCGCCTGGGGATTTCGAATGACATTTCAGAACTTTCTGGACAATAGTCACTTATTTTCTTTGTATTGTTGTCGCATGCTGTCGAAGAATTTTTGCACATATGCTTCTTTTTCCTCTGTTGCCTTCTTCATGGCACCCTGCTGCGATTCTGTTCTGCCGTTTATATATATTTTTTATTTAACACAACCAAAAGAAATTTTGATCCTGAACGCTATCATTTGAGTAGACAAATAGCATTAGATGCCGACGTGCACAAAGAATCATTGCTATTTGAAGGGAGCGTCACCCTACCGCTGAAATAAAATAATTCGAGTATGTACTGGATTTTAGAAGTGTTGCCGATGAGCTTTTAATTACTTCCAACCGGTTCTTGTAGGTTCTTGTAGCCCTTGTAGATGTTATTTGCACTACTTATAGAAGACGGATGCGGCAGCATATATACGCAGGCAATATAGGTACAATTTGGCGGACTAAGGACGTCACAGCGCTGAAAATCAGTTTGCGCAGAGCTTTGTTAAACGTTTTCGAGCACTGGCTAAAAATGATTTTATAAGCTTTTCATCTGGCTGTGCCCAAACTTTGGTGACCATGTGGAAAATATGCAAGGAAACTCGAGTCTGGACAGCCTCTAGGAATAAAGATATGAAGAACCCATCTGCCACCGAAACCCACGAAAAATCAGAAAAATTGTGTTTTTACCTTGGGGTCTTCATCGATCGGGTATTTGGAAAATCAATTTAGACATGAAAGGTTATAGACTGGAAATTAGAATAAAGAACGACCACAGTCCGTCTTTGGGACGGGAGCCGACGACCTCTGTATGTATTTCTCGGAAAGCATAATAAATAAACACCCGCCACCTGTTCTGTTCAAACCTATGACCGTCGTACATAGGTCGGCATATTCACTCATCAGTGCACTAGCTCATACCCGCTCACTCACACTCACATGCTTGAGTGTGAGCGTGAGTGAGTGGATGGATGTGTGAGTGCAAGTGGTAACAAGCATGAGTGTGAGCCGGAGCGGGCGTCAGTGAGAGTGCACGTGAGTCCACATGAGTTCGAGGTTGTGAGTGGAACTGCTCGTGGGCTCTGTGATTAAGAAGTTGTGTCCGCAGGTGAGTGAGTGCTTGTGACTGTGCGTGAGTGAGTGGTTGTGAGTGCACGTGAGTGAGTGGTTGCGAGTGCGGGTGAGTGAGTGCTTGCGATTGTACGTGAGTGAGTGGTTGCAAGTGCTCGCGACGGTGTTGTGAGTGCACGTTACTTAGTGGTTATCAGTGCACATGAATGAGTGGTTGCGAGTATGAGTGGACCTGAGCGGTTGTGCGAGTGGACCTGAGTAGATCTGCGAATAGTTATGAGCGGATGCGAGTGATGAGTGTAGTAGCGATTGGATGCATGTGTGAGTGCATGTGGGTACCTGGCGTCAGAAGACATCACTGATGGCATTATCAGGGTGGAAGTTATACAAGAAACTTTAGGGAGGCCCGGAATATTTTAATTACCATTTGGAATGAATCTTTTTCATTGAACAAATTCGCCCTTTGGCACAAATTCAAGGAAAATGGGCAGGCTGGTGTCGTTCATAAAAGCCAGCAGGGCTCGATGCTAAGGCCCAAGTGTTCACATGCGTGCCTGGTGGGCGACTCGGGTGGCAACTCTGGCTGCACAGATGTTCGCGCGCAGGCCGAACTCCGGAGCAAGTTCCCAACAAGTGGTCCAGCGTTGCCTCGGTAGCAGGTGCGGGCCAGGTGTTTGCGACCTGTATTCCGAGGGCGCCTTGACTACAGCAGTTAGCACAGCGCCTACTCGAATACTCCCCAGCACGACCTACTCACGGCGCGCTACACCACCGGTACGGTTACAGTCCATGCGAGGGAATTCAGTTTGGAAGTAATCATGAATGAATGAATGCTCCACAGAGCCTCACATGAAAACTGAAATCAAGATATGTGTCCGCATATTTAATTTGTCGAGTTAGAATTTAAACCGATCGGAATTCTCTCTGACATACTCAAAACATGATACTGATAACGCTACTGTGTCGTATTCAGCACCTGTTTACTTCAGAAAAAAAAATAAATGTTATGAAAATATCTGGAAGAATAAGTACTGTAACTAGATAATTTTCACTCCTTTCGAAGCTGTTTCCTCTTTATGTTTTCTACTATCAGAGAGAGTTTCGCCACTGTCGAAAACAAAAGGAATTCTCTACGGGCTCTCTATTGAGCCCCCGCTGTAGAAAACAGCCTCTCAACAGCACCCGAGGAGGCTGGCGCTCCATAGCAAATGGAGGCGATTATCGCTAGACGGTGGTAAATGCTTTCGTTCTACTTCCAGAAATGTAGAACATTTTGTTGTGTCGCTGAAATGGCGATATAAGAGCCGAGTTCTAGACTTTTTCAATATCTTCGGCCGGACAAAGAAGATCCAAAACAGAAAATGAACCTGCTGCACACCGCACGCTTCTTCCTTGTTCCTTTTGCTCGCAAGCGTCGGGTACAGATGGACTCAATTGGAAGCAGTCGTTTGAATACACACACGGAATAAAACACTGCTGTCGGAACGTAAGTCTAGACAAAGAATTAAAAATATTCTCTGCTATAAAAAAATACCCAACTTCGCACTTGCCGGCTGCGGTGGTTGATATTCGATGGAGGTTAAATTCTAGAGGCCCGTGTGCTGTGCGATGTCAGTGCACGTTGAGGAACCCCAGGTGATCGAAATTTCCGGAGCCCTTCACTACGGCGTCTCTCATAGCCTGAGCCACTTTGAGACGTTAAACGCCCATAAACAATAAACCATAATCTCATGAACCAACGTCCCACTTAAATGTGCCTAGAGAGAATTTGAAATAGTGGCGAGCGCTGCCATTGGCCCAACTTCAAGCCTCTACCTACTGAGTACAAGGCTATTTCCTTTTGGAGCGGCGCACATTGCTGGGAAAAAGAAAATATGCGCTTTTAAGTGCTTATTTTAAAGTGCCAGGACAGAAACAAGGCGTCGGATATTTAGTTTCGATTGGCACACAGTCTCTTCTTCTGGCGTCGCCTGGTCTTTCCTCGTACAGCTATCATGAAAGAAATGATCATGACGATCAGTGCCAAGAGACAATATTTTCTACCTGAGATTAAATGCAGATGTTCTTTTTTAAACTGCTAGCAAAAGAATCACGGCATTCAAGCTAAAGCGCGATTTCGCGAGTCTTTCTGTCCGCGCTGGCATTCCTGTTCCTTGGTTGTAGTGACTGTCGGCTTCCGTCATATATGTCATAACGAGCCGCTCCACCGCAGCGGTGGCCTAGTGGCCTGAGCGTTCGCCTCGCATGCGGGAGGTGCGGGCTTCGATCCTCAGTGCCATCCGGTACCCACCGGTGATACAACAGGTAAAAGCTTTCCCCTGGTCTGGTGGGCGGCTTTATTAGGGTTAAACGCTTGGGAAATTAACACTTTTGCCCCGCCGCGGTGGCTCAGTGGTTAGGGCGCTCGACTACTGATCCGGAGTTCCCGGGTTCGAACCCGACCGCGGCGGCTGCGTTTTTATGGAGGAAAAACGCTAAGCCGCCCGTGTGCTGTGCGATGTCAGTGCACGTTAAAGATCCCCAGGAGGTCGAAATTATGCCGGAGCCCTCCACTACGGCACCTATTCTTCCTTTCTTCTTTCACTCCCTCCTTAATCCCATCCCTTACGGTGCGGTTCAGGTGTCCAAAGATATATGAGACAGATACTGCGCCATTTCCTTTCCCCTCAAAACCAATTACTATTATTATTATTATTACTTGGGAAATGGGTCTTTAACCTCCCCTCGAGTAGAAGGAAATACCTTGTGCCATGGCACTCCTTGGGCACAGATGCCCTTGCGCCATAAAAATCCAACATGATGATGATGATGATCATCATCATCATTATCATAACGAGCCGCTCCTTCCCGTTTCCTTTTCTGCTCAATAGCTAACGAGGGCCTCGATTCTGACAGTCAAGATCCTGGGGGAAGCATAAGAGGGTTCTCACATAGCTCCCACCATCAGAGTTCGGTCAGGTTCTTACGGCGCACTAACCCTAATACAGGACGTGCTACGCCCGCCTCGGCGCACGATGGTGGCGCTGGTGAACACTCTCAAGGTTTGGTTACGCTACATATAAATACCACCGAATGTCGACGATAAGACAGCCGTCGTCGTAGCTCGCTTTTTATAGCACCGGATTCGAAATTCAGAGGACGTGAGTTTGGATCACACCAGCGGTATATGGTTGTTTTATTGTCGTCATTTCTAATCAATTACCTTTAAAATTTTTGCCCTATTGTTCTCCCGTTTAGAACACCAAAAATTAAAAAACGAAACAAAAAACTCTTTTTTTCGGTGACTGCAGGTTTCTGTTATGTACTATAAAGAACTTCAAAAAAGCGACCTTGAAGACTAGGCACCAGGAGCATTTGAGGCTTGTGGCTGCGTGACCTGGGGTTACACAGCGATCTCTGAAACGAGAGCTTGTTTTACGTGTTTAAGTTTCTCGTCAACCTTCGAAAAAATCAAATGAAACTGCCAAGGCTTTTAAATGTATGCCTACTTCATCTACTTAACTAGAAAAACTGAGATACCTTTCAAAGCTGTTTTCAAATAGATATTTATACTACTGCAAAAAACGTGATGAATTTATTGTTGAAATTAAAATAAGTCATTAATCGAAAAAAGGAAGATTTGTGCGCAGTTCTAGTTGAGTGAGCAGTATCATACTGAAGGACATTGATCTGGATTTTAGTGGTGATGACGGCGACGCCTATTTTCTAGGTGTATATATCTCAAAGCACCAGAGCACGAATAATATTTCTCGTATGTTATCAAATCGGCGCAGTACACTGCAGTTTAACTTGGCGGGCTTCACGCACACTTCGTTTAAACATCCAGCAAACTTCAGTTTATTTCCCCAGCTGAACCTGAGTACCATTAAACAAAAGTGGTTGTGCCTGAACTCAGCTGAGCTGTGCGAAAGCTTTGTTTAGCATCGTTATACACGGTTCAGCTTTGGTTCAACTTTATTGTTTCAAGGACTTCAGCGAGAGCGAATGACGTGATACATCACATTCCACAACTGGCAAGGAGAAGCGGCCGAGCAGCAGCCTGCGCAGCGCTAGACGTGACGGCCGAGGGCCCAGCTGTGGCTACGAGGGTGAAAATAAAATCGAGGCAACTGCCACGCCAGATTGTGCACATGCGGTGTGCCTCCCGTTAGAGGTTAAATGTCAAGGCCTGACAGACAGCCGCTAACCGTGGGCGCGCAACTCCCCGTCTCCCAGGCTTGCATGCAGGAAAAATAATCTGTTCTGATTGAAATAAAGTTGATCAATCAACCAATCAATCAGTCAATTAATCAATGATAAACTTGTTTCTCTACTGACAAGATTCCATGCCCCTTTAATGTGATCTAGTGCCAGAGCAGCAAAACCACCGAATCCGCTCAACCGGCAAACAAGCAAAAGGGGCTCCATTGCAAAATATAAATGTATTATCCAAGCTATCCACAGTTTTTCTGTCATATTACGAGTGCGAAGTTCTGTACAGTTTGGATTATTTATAAAAGTTAATTTTCGGGTCTCGAAAATTGGGCTACGGTTAACGACTTAGGTAAAAGAGGCATTCCTTTCACATGATGGCTTTGGTGAATCAATTGGATGATATCAGGGCAGGTTGTGTGCTGCTGTGTTATTTATGAAGAAAAAGTTATCCCCAGTGAAAAACAGCGCCATATATACAAGATTTAGGTATGAATTCGTATACTGTGTTGCAATAAATTTCCTCCTAAGCAGTTGATGAGCTCTTGTGCGACATTTTGCAGGATGAATGTGTAGCATAGGGAAAGAACCTTTCCTACAAACTCCGCCGAGAACGATGGATGCTTTCCTGGAGTAGCAAAGAGCCGCCATCGCCAAGGCGTTCAAGCAACATACTACGATATTAATCACAGAATGCATCTAGTGAACAAACACATGAATATTATTCGGAGCGTGTGTTCCCTTTCTTCAGGCACCAAACGGCGTGAGGGCAGAAAGTTTGCCTAGAACACGTTCCGGGCGTGTTTCAGACAGAACAGGTCATGTCTAGGGGCAGCATTTGCTTATAAACGGTCTGGTGGTCTGAATGTGCCATTTATTGTCATTGTGTGTCATTTTTGGACAACCTGGTCGCACCGGCTTTGAGGGCTGCTGAACATACAGTGCGGTCATTCTAGACGTGGGTTTTGCCATCTGTTCATTTCTGTTTATTTATGTATTCATTTACTTATTTATTTATTTATTTATTTAATTGATACATCAAAGGCCCTTTCTATGGGTATGACATTAGGGATAGCCATGGCAGTTCACAATTGTCTTGATAGCGCTCTTAAAATAGATGGCGTTGATATGATGCACGGCGCCCTATGGCAGATCACTCCAGTCACGGGATGACGTGACGAAAAAAGATTGAGAATGAGCGGTAGTTCTTGCGGTGAGGGCGTAGACGTCCTTATGTTACTATTACTGCTTGAGCAGGTGATATGTCCTATTCTCCTAAAGATAATGATCTGTTCAGAGAACTGTTGCGATCGTGACTGCCCACAGTTACATAACATCCGTTTGATGAGAGAAAGTAGAGCCTCATACGGATGAAATTTCAAAGGCAAGAGAAAACGAACTATAACAACGAAATGTGTCCTTGGAAGACTGCGTTAAGTGTGACGGCACTTCTTGTTTTACAGGCACAAGATGATGACAACTGGTACGCTAAGGTTGCGGCGCGTATAATATTTCCGCCTTTGACACCCGAAAAAAAAAGGACATTTACGTAATAGAAGTGAGAGTGTGCACAAATTTATAATGCTATGCAGGTTTTAATCAGCGAGAACGTCCCATCTCTTTAGATCGAAGGATTTAGGTTTCGAAGAATTGAACTAAACCCACCTGATCTTTGCAACCATTTAAGAGCAAGTTCCTCTAAGCGGGCAACCCATGGATACGAAATTAATGAGCTAAAGTTGCCGTTATTTCTTCAGCGCAGAGCTATTGAAACATTATGCAGTAAAATATTTAGAACTGTTGCCTAGCGGCGTTATAGACACGGTAAACAATGTGTTAATCGACGTGAGTAAAGGTATAGAGCTCCTTAGGAGATTTCCAATGGCGTTTGAAAAAATTGTGCTTAATGCTTATTTTCTGGCCACTGTATCACTGTAGCATGCTGCTGATAGCTTTTTTATACGCTTGATCTTTGTCTCGGCGGCGTGTGATGCTGCTTGTGCCGTTTATATTGCTTTTTTAACTACATAAAGGTCATGATTCATATTGTCAGCGTTGTGTCTTGCGAAGGGGATGCGGTTGACGTGAACAGCATGTTTGTAGTGTGTATCCCGTATTTTCTCCTGCACAATAGAAAATGTCAATGGGCGGCCGTGCCAAACTTTCATGGAACGACAGGAATGAAATTCACGTCTACCATAATGTTTTAGACATTGTGTGGGTGTTTTGTTCTAAACTACGTGAATTCCTATCTGTATTCAGTCGTGTATAATATATTAGTGAGGACATGTAAAATGCATAGTCAGCAGCCTGTGTTTAGCGGAAAATTAGGCGCGCTATATACGTTATGTATGACGCCTGTGCAAATTCTGCAGATGTTTAATAGTCGCTTCTACATTATCTGAATTCAGGTTTTGCATCACCATGAAGCATCGGTATCGAGTAATATGTTAAGCGGAATATCGTCCTCCGAATTTCTAAACGGCCAGCGTGAGGAAACTTCGTGCGGTTTACTTGTAGGAGACAGCTCGATATTTGGGGATTGATTGATTTTAAATTACTTTTCGTGATTTTTGCTCATTTAACTCTTGTATGCCGCCTGAGATGGTCTTGTTGCTCTCTATGTCCGCCTAGGTGATGCTGTTAAACATCAATCAGAGCTGAAAATTAATTTTTTTCTGCTATTTCATTCTTTCAAAATGTGCTACAATATGTTTTCAATATATTTTTGAAATCGCTGTTCCGATATTTTATTGGGCAGTGTGGCCAATCCGCAATGCGATTGGTTTCGAATTCTTGGCAGAACATACGAGAGAAGTCAATAGCCACCGAAACCAAAGAATGTGCAGTGCAATAGTTTTTATTTGGAACGTCGGTGAATAGAAATTAGGAAAGTAACCACTTTGCACTTTAACACGCAATTGCACACCTGTATGCCGCGTATGTTCCTGTTACAACTAGGATCTGGCGGTAGCTTCCTTGCATACGCCTTTCCGTGATGTTTCGTTCGTGTATTTTAAGTTTCAGAGTGTTCATCAGCGCGAAGCTGGACCCTAGCTTCAGATACTGAATGTCCAGTATTAGCGCCAAAGGCTAAGTGGGTAGTAATCGAATAGTAAGAGCGGTATCTGTGCGATAACCGTCATACGCTGCCTGTGGCAACAAGCAGACAGAAGAGGGGCCCTCTTCAAGCATTTGAGCAGAGAAGAGTAGGGGGAATCAGGAGCTCGTTACGACATTATTATGAAAGAAGCGACTACTCACAAAAATGAAATGAAGCATGAGGAAACTACAGGTTGATTTAATAACACTACACGGCGGCGCTGGATCTTGAAGATGAAGTTTTGAATAAGAGTAGCTCGACAAATAACGCCCAGTGAAATTTCAAATAGGGACCGTAAGAAAACTTAGTTCGCTTTACCTGTGTGAGTATGAGTCTGTTTCGGAAATTTATGTCAGTTTAAGTGATCTCTACGGAAACTGCTGCTCGAGCGCTGTTTCTAAAGCATGTTCTCAAAAATGTACCAGAACGCGGCCGGATGAATTTTGATAGTTTTTTTCTGTTTGCCTACCTAATGCTAATTGCTCCATTGCGATCACCGTTTCTCTCAGTTAAATACAGCAGACGATTAGCGCATGGTGAAATAGCGAAACGTCTAATATATCTTATGGTTCTTCTTATAGGTGTCTGAAATTTATTTATCTTTGAATGCAACTTTCAAGCCTTGTTCCTTGCCGTAGTATTTTCTGATCGACTGCAGAATGTATATCGGCGTATGTGGTTTTGTTTCAGTCAAATGACGAATCGTTCTTAAACATTACGGAATTCTCCTAAGTCTCATTATTAGCTGAGGGCGGTCGGTGCGCTTGAGAAATCCATGTTCGGAGTTGCTCAAGACATTGTAATTGGTGCTTTAGTCATTGGCCTAAGAAATAGTTACTCCTCCAAACAAAAAACAAACTTTGTGCGCCTTTGGAAAGAGAAGTAAATAAAATACAATGATATGATTCGCTAAAAGTGTTAGCCAGTGCGATGATAATCAAGTGGGATACTAGGGCTGGAGTTCAAAAGAGAAAATTGTGCACTAAAGGAGCCTATTCCTGGTGCGCTGTTCTTGTGCCTTCTTCGGTGATCCGCTGACTCGAATCAATCCTGAGACACTCGGTTTAGTTTGTGAATCGCATTCATCCTTACAGTGGCCAACGGCGCGACCTTGCAACAATAATCTCCGCACCATGTTCGAGCGTCATTAAAAGACAGGCGAGTATTTGGACCCTGCACTTCTCAAACGAAGAGTTCACATAACAATTCTTCCTAATGACACCTTCGCACTCTGGCAAGCCTGCCTGGATGTCACTAACATTTTTTTTTATTTTCCTGCAATGTTTTGAAATTAAGTTTGTCGCCACCAGTGGGCGGTGTAGATATAACAGCAAAAATTGGCTGCTATCGGACAGCCCTTTTCAGACCGCATATATTGATGCGCGCTACCATTTGCGCGGAGCAGGAGTGCTTGACGCTACTCAGATGTTTGCAGCCCGCAGGATTTTTTCCCTGGTTCACACAGGAAGGCCGATGCTGGAAGAGAGCGTTAACCTTTTGCTGAAGGAAAGGAAAAAAATTAGCAGGTACGAATTGCATTTCAAACACCAAAATTCCGGATTCGTAAGGCACCTGCAGCATACTTATTGACTGTTTGTCACGACTTCAAGGAAACAGATTGTCCAGCTTCTGTTTAGGAAAATATCAGGTGCGTTATTTGACTTAAAAAGGACGTGTGCCGCTGAAAATGCATTCCTCCAGGTGTTGTAGACGCTTATTTTTATTACGAAACATGCTTAAAATACGCTTTTTTATGCTCTCCATAGGCCTCTGCTCATAATTTTCACAACCGTGTGGCCATTGCGCAAGACGAGTCGCGTCTTTACTTCCCTTATTGCTGAATACACGAAAAAAGCCAAGAGAGACTGAAATAGAAATTATTGTTTTATTTCTGGTGCTAGTAGTGGAAAAATAGTAATGTAAACAACAGCTGCTTGAAATTTTGTTGATTACGAATTAAAAGAAAAAGCAAAAATTCGAAGAAAAAACCATCTGCTGCTATTGCGTTCTGAACCCGCAACCTCCGTATGTAGCATATAGGGCTCTGCAAGCTGGCGTACAGCCTGGGCTGCAAAAGACATCTGCTGCCGAACATTTTCGCAATCGGTTGGCATGGGAGAAAATTCGAACGGGAGTGGTTGAAGCAGTACTGGTTGCTCGGAGCGATCGTCGCCGTAGTACAGCCTCACGACATTTGGAAAAACACCGTTTTCTTGCTTTCATACCTTTTTCTGGCCTTATTTGTAACTTTAGCCACCGTTAACACAGGCCTGTTCTTTTTAGGAAGTTTTTAGAATTGGCATTATTATGTATGAAGTGCCTCAGCACTTACGCAGTGCTCACGCTATGATCTATGTTGCCCATTAATTTGCTGCTGCCCTTGTTCCTTGGCAATTTTCCGAACTCATCATCCTTAGCCACCTGCCATATCCTTGGCCGAAGCTAGATGAAGGACAGCAGGAAGGTATGTGGAGTATGTATAATTTCACTAGTTGTTATAATCCTCCTTTCTGTACCACTATGAATGCGCATCTCCTTCTCACAGCAGGACGCTGCTAAACGTAGTAAATATCTAAAAAACTGTCTAGCACGTTAATATTCTACGCGTAAGGTTCTTCAACAAATAGGCCGCACTAAGAAAAGAAAAATGAATTCTGCGCTTTTATTCTTCTCACAAGGTGATCAAATTGTTTCGGTGAACTGTGCTCCTTAAGTCTCCAGTTCTGCACAAAATTCGGCTTCGTAGTCTTTGTCGTCGTCTTTGCTGTGAGCGAAAAATTCCTGGAGAAGCAACCAAGGTGGGTCACCTAGGTCTCATGAGTTTGTGACGTATTCACAACCAGCACACCGGGTTGTGAGCGAACTAATCATCTTGACAGGTGGCACTTGAATTAATAACTGATCGCGAGAGGTTTTCTCTGGAAGAGCAACAGATGTGTCACAAGACGCACCGGTGGCAGCACCTGCCACCGCAGGGCAGCGGCGCATCGCTTAACCGCTGCAACACTGCCCCATGAGTAGAATGAGGACTTCCAAGAATGCATGAATGTAATGGTGAAATTGACCGATTCCGCATATGTGGGCATCAACCTATTAACTCCATGGCATCATGCCTTTAAGGTAGAGCTTATGTGTCCGCTGCAATTCTTATTGTCACCGCCGCTTTCTGGCGCACGTGCACATTTCAACTTCTTAAATACTTAATGGTTAATACTCTTCAGCTTGTATCAGATAATAATGAAATGGAATAACATTAGGTGTAGTACAGATGCCTGCTATATAGCCGATCAAGGGCGCAAGAACTGAGCTCAATACAGTCCGCCGCTTTTGCAGGCGACGGAAAAATGCTCGGTATTCAGGGTAGGGATGCACAGCACTTTTTGCAACAGACTCAAATACTATTAGTCTAATTTTTCGGCCCAATGAAGTACATAGAGTGAGTCAGAAGGCGAATTTAATAGAGATCGACTACTGACTTGATCGCTCGCTACTTCTGG
>JARKHS020006981.1:0-13098 GCA_030143305.2 Amblyomma americanum | reverse complement strand
TACGAAGAGTATTTAAGGAGCTGCTGGTTTGATGGCAGAAGAGAGTCCCCCCCCCCCCCTTCCTGAGAGGTATCAGAGACTCCCGACTCCTAAGAAGGTCTCTTTAGTGAGAAGCACTCTCAGTTACCCGTACTAATGTAAATAGCCCTTGTATAAAGTTTTCCAAGTTTTCTTCCTCCGATCGTCCTCGTGTCTTCTCCGGCCCAGTCACGCTACCTGAATACCAACAACTGGTGGCAGTGGTGGGATGCTGCTACCTGAATTCCAACAGTAGCTAGACGCCCACATTCTTTCGCGTTTCTTAATCTGATCTTGCGTCTCCTGGGATAGCTTGCCGGTATCCTGTCGAACCCTCTTACCACCTACTTCTACGGCGCACTAGGTAATGAGGGCAGTGAGATTATCATTAAATGTTTGAGCAATAACATCGTATTCCTCAGTTAAAACCCAATATCTCTTATGCAGCGAAATCCTGAATTCCTCTACTTTTCCTCTTACTGCTAACTCGTTAGTTAGTTCCGTTTCGATCCGAATGTATGTTTTGCAGCTCAATACTGAATTCTTCTACTTTCCCTCTTACCGCTAACATGTTAGTTTCTTCTGTTCCCACACATTGCTGTTCGACCTTAACATTCTGTGTTGCTACACCGCACCTTTTTGACGACAATGTCAAGGTGAGCGCTTAGTATGAAGTCTATTTCATTATTTAGTCTCACCATTGGTGCTCTTCCAGGTCCACTTCTTGTCCTCTCGTTTGCGGAAGAAGGTATTCATGATCCGTAAATTTTTTCTCTCAGCGAACTCTATTAGGAGTTCTTGTCACCTTAGGAGAAAGGAAAATTTAAGCTGTATAACTCTGCGAGAGCAGCAGTTTTGAAGAAGGGAAGAGAATTTTAGCAAATAGCTTGATCGCTTTGGCTTTAAATCTGCTTTTAATTATCCTGACGAAGAAATTCAGTCTTTTTGAACTTGAGGAGGTGGAAATGGTAAGGGAATACATCTACTTAGGGCAGGTAGCTGATCCAGATCATGAGAGGGAAATAAGTAGAAGGAGAAGAATGGGGTGGCGCGCATATGGCTGGATCTCTCAGATCATGAATGGCAGCTCACCAATATCCCTCATGAGAAAGGTATACAACAGCTGCGTCTTACTGGCACTATCCTATGGGGCAAAAACATGGAGGCTAACGAAAAGGTTTCATCCTAATATAAGAACAACTCAGCAAGGTATGGAAAGAAAAATGACAGTTGTAACGTTAAGAGACCGGAAGAGAGCAGAGTGGGTGAGGGAACAAACGGGGTTTAAGACGTTCTATTCGAAATCAAGCAAACAAAATGGCTTGGACAGGGCATGTATTGTTAAGGCAAGGTAACCGCTGGTCCCCAAGGGTAATGGAGTGGATTCCAACAGAAGGAAAGCGTAGCAAGAGGTGTTAAAAAGTTATTTTGGCGGATAACATTAAGAAGTTTGCGCTTGCAAAGTACAGGGTTCATTGGAGAGACATTGGAGAGGCATTTTCCCTGCAGTGGGCGTAGTCAGGCTGATGGTAATGATGTTGTAAATATGAAATAAAATTAATACCTCAAGCAGTCATTGGCCTGCATGGCCCACAGGTTCAATCACGAATCGTCGAGAGGTACTGCCCCCACCAAATGCACTGTTAAGCTCAGTGGTCTGCATGGAGTTAAGGCAGAGCCCATTCCCGCACGCTATTATTGGCCGGGCAAAAAATTGGGAGGAGGAATGCGTAACTCCCACAGAACTAAGGCGGACATTAGCATTGGCTGGAATTCAACCCTTACCTTGTGCCCAAATGGGCACCCGCTTCTGTGGCGGCTAGGCTGTCTTTGACGGCCCATGAGACGGCCCCTCCCCCGGGTCCTCCCAAGGTCTCTTCGGCTCCTTGCACAGATTTGCGGGCTTCTGGAGCAGCTTGTGGAGTCATTGCAGTTTGTGTTCTTAGTATGGCCTTCAGTCCCAGACATGCCATCGCCAAGAAACATCTGGCTCCCCTGAGGGGTGTTTTCACTGCAGGAGAAAACGTGTGCATGTTTGTAAAGGTGGCAGCCCGCAAACAAATGCGTACCACAAGCTCAGCCAGCCCGTCTCACCAGTGGCGGAATTGCAAACGACAAAAAACACCACCACTTGCTTGTATAAAATTAGGTGCACGTGTCAACTATACGTGCACAGCCTTCCTCGAGCCTCCCCCATTTCTGCGATAGGTAAAGGCAGAGGTTGTCAGGCAAGGGAGGAAAAGATGCCCGGGCTGAGGGGGGGGGGGGGGGGGGGGTTACCGCTGATGTAGCTCTGCAGCCTACTCTCGAGATTTCTGAATCTCTATGCGCAGACGAAAGCATCTTTCCATGTCAGTTTTCGCAGCCTTCGCTATTTGAATGCGCTCCTATAAGGCGCGCTTATTTATCACCGCACACGGGGTTCCAGATCAAAACCTTATCGCATACTGCATGATGTAGCTTCAGAACCGGCCCGCGAGGCAGTGACGACAGTAGTTTACTTGCAAGACATGAAGAAGCGTTGGCCGATCGACGGCTCGGCTAGTTGATATTTAGCGCAATAACACACTGGTTGATCCCCCTCTTCTTTTCCTCGTTTCATTCTTTTTGCACTACTGTTCCCACTTGGCTGGTGCGTAAAGATGGCCGGCGTGCGCACGCTGCTTCGTGGGCCTCTTTTGAAGCACGCGATGAAGATTTCTCTGCATATTTCGACAGTACGCAATGTGTTCCAGAGTAGTTGAGCACATTTTCAAGTTCGTGACAGTGGTACAAATTATTCTGTGCATTCTTCCGTTGCAAGCTGTTCGTCAATCGCTGATATGAGGACAGGCGCTACGTCGATCTCGCTGGTTGAAGATCGATCGACTCCCCTATGTAAACCTTCCAAAAAACAAGAAATTGCCTTTTCTTGTTATTCAGGTACCTAGTGCGTTCCAAGAAAATAGCTCTGTTTTCAAGTTCGTGCCATTGGCCCAAATTATTCCGCTAACTCTTCCGATGCAATCTTCTCGTCACTCGCTCATATGAGGACAGGCGCTATGTCGATCTCGCTGGCTTAACATCGATCAACTCAGCTATCTAAACGTTCCAAAGAACAAGAAATTACCTTCCCTTTTTATTCAGGTACCAAATGAGTTTCAAGGAAACAGCCATACTTCAACAATATTTTTATTTTTCCGACGTCTTGGCTCGCAGTTTTCGCTCTTAAGTTTAAGATCCCGCAACCAGCGCGGCCCTATCGCGTACAGGGCTTCTTTCAGTGCCATGAAAAATACCAGTGGTGCATCTATGGAGGTAAAGCAGGTTCCAACGTTATCCACTACCGTATCAGCGCAAACAGTTTTTGCCCTTTGTAACTCCAGTGAATCTCTGCAACCACCGGTGTTCCCATTCATAGCCAGCGCGGAAAACATACTCGTTTTGCATTATAAGGCGTTGGAGGACGCGTCTGAAATTTGGTGGCTCTGACATGTCCAGTACGGCAACGTTGGCTTCGCAGATACGGTTCCCAAGCTCACTGGTATCCATGACACCACATCTACACCGCAGTGAGAATCTGCAGCTCGGGGCGCTCCTTACAACCGCACCTTGTTACTCCACAGAAAAGCCACCGCTTGCCAGCGCTCTCTCAAAGTCTTTCTTTGTTCTAGTCGCTCCATCTTTTTATCTAGTCTTGTACTTTTCTATTGGTTTGCTTAGCCACGTAAGAATCTGTACTTTAATGCATCCTTTTTGCTTTCAGAACGACGGCATTACCAATGTGTTAAGTACTTTCACTATACCTCAACTTTTGTCTTATCTATACAACTTTCTAGGTCCTCAGTCGTTCACACTTCAGTGTTTTGCCTTTTGGTAATCTTGTTACTGTATTAAGCTCTGTGCGTTAGTGTTTTTTTTTGCATTTTGGTTCAGAGTACAGTGTTTTGTTGTCCAATATGCCATGTACTCCCGATACATTTGGAGAGCTTTGGATAGATAAGGCTTGACCCCTGTCGTCAGTCAGCAGAAAGAATCTTCTCCTTCGGCACATGGGGTTAAGCCGTTGGTCGTTCCGCCCCCTCTAGACTTGTGTATTGTGGAGACGCCAGCCCAACTAAGTATGACAGTATTCTAGCGGCAGCAGGGAGAATTTCGTGGCTGAAATTCTCCCAGAACTTTCTTTCATAGGCTACCTGAGACGTAAAGGGAATTTTTCTGCTGTTTTCTCGGCCTCGAGTCTCCCGGCACAGTTCATATCAGCCGCTCTCGGAAGTACCAGATTTCTCGGGCTCTTACCGGCGATCGGCGACAACATGAGCCTAGGCACTGGGTTACTTATTACCCCCAATCATGGTTGCTCAGAACTTCGAAGATCTAATCAAGATCCACGCGGCTACTCGACTCAGACGAAAGCGGACGCAGTGAATAGCCTGCCCCTATAGTGCGACTCAGTAACACCGCCACAAACAGCCCTGTTTCTTTAATATGAATCTCGTTAATGTGGACGACACGAATTATGGACAATTTTTGTGGGGAGTAAAATTTCTTCATGTATTTTACACTCGTTAATTTCGAAACCCGGTGTTACAACGATAAAGAGGGTGAAAATGAGCAGAGCCCTTTGGTGTTCATGTAATCTTGTCGCGATAATATGGACAGCGACGAGCATTGATCATGAAATTCCGAACCAGGTCTTACCAGTCTGGATTTTGTGTGGCAGATGCTAGCGAAAATCAAATAAAAGAGGCAAATTCCAGAGTGATGGCTCTGTTTTCTCGCTTCGTGGTGCATTGTCAATTGGCCTCCCCATTCGTCATACTACATGAATGGTTGTTAAGGATGCTCTCTCAGCAGCATGTGTTATATTGCAGGCCTGCTTCAGCAGCTGACCGTCGACTTGCCACAGTTATGCACTAGGGGAGAATGTTCTTCCGGGAAAGTTCTCTCATTTCGAAAAATAGTTGGATGGCGGGAATAGGAAAATGACAGGAGACATACAAATGAGTGCTAACTTTTGTCGAAATGATCCAAATAGCCCGCAAGAACGACTGCACCCATGGTGTTGATTTCGTTTCTTTGCCTCCTGTCCTTGTCCTATCGCGCACTCCCGCCTTTTAACAAAATGGACAGAGTTTGATACGACCATTGTCCGTAAAGTTCCACGACTGAATCCATTAAAAAATGCGTTTCACATTGAAATCATTTGTGCAGCACCCCTCAGAAATAGTCTCCCTTGCAGTCTATACGCAGGCCCCAAAGCTTCTTGAAAAAGTTGGAAAACGCTTCTTTGGCAGGGCAGTCAGCTCTTTTGACGTGAAATCTTCAATGGCCTCCACGCTCTCCATCCAGTGACCTTTTAGGGCTCTCTTCACACAAGGAAACAAGAAAAAATTGCATGGGGAGAGGTTAGGCGAGAATGGTGGATGGAGCATTACTGTAATTCTGTGCTTGGCGAGAAATTTTTTCAGGCGGAGAGCAGTGCGCGGTCTTGTGTTAACGTGGAGAAGGCTTCATTGTCCTGATTTCCATAATTCAGGGCGACGGCGTTGCAGTGCAGCACGCATGTTCTGAAGCACGCGGATATAAATCTCAATTCACCGTCTACTTTGTGGGACGAACTTGTGGTGTCCTGGCACTTCTGGTATCAAAAACATATTAGCATCGGCTTTGTTTTGGTCTTCTCTCGTCGCACATTTCTCGACGCCGGAGAGCTTGTGGTCCGCCATTCGGCACTCTGCCTCTATTCTTGAGGATCGTATCGAAAACACCATGTTTCGTCTTCAGCAATGATGCTGTCTACGAATGCAGAATCCTTCGCTGCCTCGGAGAGAAAATCAGCGCTCACTGATGCCCGCGTGTCCTTCTGGCCCTGTGTGAGGGAGTGCGGCACAAGTCTGGCATTCAGCTTTGGTTTCCCCAAGTTCTTATGCAAAATTTGCTTGCATGTTGTCTTATTAATGTCGAGAGCATCTGATGGCATTTGAACTGTAATGGTGCGGTCTTGCTATACAATTACCCTGATCCAAACTACGTTGTTTTCATTCCGTGAGGTTGTAGGGCGTCCCTGCCTCGTGTCGTCTTCCACCAACGTTCTTCCCGAAACGGACCTCTTGTGCCACTTGAAAACTCGCTTCCGCAATAATGTCTCGTTGCCGTAAGCGCAACTAAGAAGCTCATACGTCTGTGTGGCTGCCTTGCCAAGCTTTACACAGAATTTTATGCTAACACGCTGTTCGGGGTGGATGTCCATCTCTACACGCTCACTCACAGTAGAATGTACAGGCGACTAGTGACAACGTACTTTTCTACATGTAGTGCCATCTAGCGGGTGCCACAGCAATTAACATAAATAGCTCACGTTAGCCGGAAAAGATGGGGATTCAATTATGCACCTACATTTGTTTTGGGGAATCAATTCTAGAGAATAAAATAAAATAGTCCCGAAACATAATGGACAAAGGTTTATATGAGCAATCTTATAAGAGATATGTAATCGCGCGCCTCATATACCACTAGGCGATTCAAACTGCATGAAGTTATTTTGCAAATAACCGTGATTTTAAGTTCTACTTCATTTTCACCACTACGCACAGGTGCAGGCACTGAATCACGAATTGTTTGTTTTCCTGATTAATATTTTTTTTCTTAATGGTAGAGTCGCCGCAGAAAAAGATTACCACAGTGACGTCACCGGAGCAAGAAAAATCGCACCGTGCGACTGGCGCAGCGCCGTGCTTCGCGCACACGCCTGGAAATTTTGATATAGACATGTTCGTAAGTGCAGCGCCGGGCGTTGCTATCTGCTGCTCCCTTTACACGTCACAGTGCTAAGCACAGTGGCGGTCACGTTCTCGGGTAGCAGAGTTCCCTTTTACGTCTACTATAACGCAGGGGAAATGCCCTGCTACATTTACAAAGAAACGACATCGGCCTGCTACGGGTGTGGGGAGGTGGGATACAGGGCTGACTTTCGCCCGAAACCGAAGGTAACGAGAAGTGAACTCTGCGAGATACAGGATCCTGTGGAGAGACATGAACGTGTAGCGGGTGCTATTCAGTTTTTAACGGTGAACACAACACAAACCGGAACCATTGTGATTAGAAATTCAAGACCTGTACATTATTAAGAAGAGGTATGCGGAGAAGAGGTCCACCTCAGAGTTGCAAAAAACAGGTAGTCAAAGCCCACGAAAAATTTCGAGGTGGGCGTAGCCTGCGGCCAAAGATCAAGCAGCCACTCACGGTCAGTCAGCTGGGCGTGAGCCGACAGAAGCAGAGGTAGATCGACGAAGCTATGCAAGAAGACCACGGAGAAAAGAGCGGAAAAGGTGAACTCGGAAGCGTGAGTTACCATGGGTCCTAAGTTGTACGGAATAATAGTGAATGCAGAAAACTGAGAAAATACCTTGAAAAAATCCCAGACATGCAGCCTAGGAGAACTTGGGGAGCGATCACTTCATTCTGTAGACTACAGTTGAGTGCAACAAGAGTAACACGAAGAGAGCGGCAGCCAGAATTACAAATTGGGATATAGTCGGGGAGTGCAGGAGCAGAAAGGAGGAGCATAGCATTGAAGAATATGAGGCACGCGCGAAAACGTTTCTGGAGGACATGAAAACTCACACCAAAAAGATTAAGACATGGGACGACTTTCCGGCATTGACCCTCAGTTGCTGCATCTATAGGAAGCGAGAAGAGGTCTCACAAAGAGGTGGAGGAGGCAGAAGCTAAACAAGAATCTGAAAAATAGAAGACCATACGGAGCACGCGGAGCATTATGCCTCGAGTTTGGCCAAGGCTACTTTGCACAACCTCTGCGACTTTTAAATGGCAGAATTCACCTCAAGATGACCTTGTGTAAACTGAAATGTCTGATGGACCCAGAAAAGAGCGAAACAAAGACAAAGCGTATCTGTTGAAGGCCATACATAACTTCCAAGGGGAACGAATGGGAGCTCATTTCAGAACTTGAAAGGAGATACATACAGTTGGAGGGTGTCGGTCCAGGCATAGCAGAACACACGGGCACACAGAATGAGGAAATGCACAAGGAGATCACAAGCTGGGAGGTACGTGCTGCAGTCGTGGACATGAGGAAAGATACCTGGCCTGGCGGAGATCACGGTACCATCAAAATGCTAACTTGGACGACTAAAATTTGGAGGCTATCACGGAATTTTTAACAAATGCATTGACCCTCAGGTGCGACATCACGGACGTCAGGGCCGAATCCTGACGTATCTTTACGCTTGCTGCTTCTCGGCTCGTCCATAAAAACCAATCGCAGACAAAGCGGGGTGGAGAGATTTGGGTCGCTTTAGAGGGTTTATCGCGCATGCGGAGGCTGCCAAGCGACTGTGATGCTACGGCGTATTCAGAGCGCGTTCAAAATTTGCACCTTACGGGAAAGAAAAAGTGCATCGCAGAGGAAATTTTATTTGCCTGATTACAAGCCAGATGACAGAGCGTGAATGTAAGCAAAGCGGAAGGCTCCGAGTTCAGGCGGCAAAATCATCGTTAGCTAGAAATAAGTGCGGTACCCCGACTCCGCCGTGCGTAAAAAAATGCCGTATTGCGGGAAAAAATAAAGGTACAGTATTGTGCGTTTTTATCGCTGACACTTTCATAAATTTCCCCGCCTCTACCGCTGGCTCGTTTGCGGTGAAACTGCACACAGAGCTTGCGTAATATGGTAACTTTTGTATCGTAGCAAGTTTGACAATGGTACTTACTTAGTTCAGGCGCACATGATGCGAAAGCGTAAGCGTCTACGAGAGATCGGTGAGCCAAAACCCGCAGCCGACGCTTTTTCGGTGAGAACCGGCGGTGGCGCCATCTATTTTCGGCAGCAGAAAGCGTCACGTCTAGGCCGCCGAGGCGAGCGTTGCAAGGAGCGCGGGCCCTTTGAATATGCCGTTCGGCATTTGCTTCATCTTAAGTATTTTCAAATTATAGCACTGAAAAACAAACCAATTCCAGGCGTATCTCATCATTTGCCCTATTAAAACGATATACACACATTAGGCCGGAAGAACGGCTCTTTTTCTCGCAAGACGCTCCGTTGTGACGCTTTCCGCCGCCGAAAACAGATGGCGCCACTGCCGGCTCTCAGCGAAAAAGCGTCGTCTGCGGGTTTTGGCTCGCCGATCTCTCGTAGACGCTTACGTTTTCGCATCATGTGCGCCTGAACTAAGTAGGTACCATTGTCAAACTTGCTACGATACAAAAGTTACCATAATACGCAAGCTCTGTGTGCAGTTTCACCGCAAACGAGCCAGCAGTTGAGGCGGGGAAATTTTTGAAGGTGTCAGCGATAAAAACGCACAATACTGTATATCGGGAACAAAAGTTTTTTTTTTAATAGAAGCCAGACACGCAATGTGTCCGTAAGCAACGCAGAAGATTCCGAAATCATTGCACAAAGTGATCGTTACGGGGGCGGACGATGCTCAGTGGGCACCCGAGAGGAAGAAGTGCTCACAGTAAAATGGAATTCTCGCGTACAATTTTCTCACCTCTTCAGCACGGCCTGATGCTGCAGGCTGCTTTCCAACTGCGGCTTTGTATCAGTAGTGGCGCTTGACTGAACAAACGGAGGATCAAAAAAGAAAAGAAGAAGTGCACTCACATGAAAATGCACACTGCATTTCCACCTACATAATCAGGATACTTAATTTTCAATTGGCGCGACCTCTTGTCAGCCTCATGCTACTAGTGTACAGTATTGTGCGTTTTTATCGCTGACACTTTCAAAAATTCCCCGCCTCAACCGCTGGCTCGTTTGCGGTGGAACTGCACACAGAGCTTGCGTATTATAGTAGCTTTTGTATCGTAGCAAGTTTGACAATGGTACTTACTTAGTTCAGGCGCACATGATGCGAAAACGTAAGCGTCTACGAGAGATCGGCGAGCCAAAACCCGCAGACGACGCTTTTTCGCTGAAGGGTGGCAGTGGCGCCATCTGTTTTGGGCAGTGGAAACCGTACCGACAAGGCCGCCGAGGCGAGCATTGAAACAATATTCTTTAAAAGGTAAAGCCTCGTTAAATCATTTGTTCTGATATTTTTCCGCTTAATTAGTCGAAAATGTTGTAAGCGCTTCAGTAGAAGCAGACGAAACGACAGGAACGGCATATTCAAAGGGCCCGCGCCCCTTGCAACGCTCTCCTCGACGGCGTTGTCGTGACGCTTTGAGCTACCGCAAACAGATGGGGCCACTGCCGCCCTTCAGCGAAAAAGCGTCGTCTGCGGGTTTTGATTGCCGATCTCTACGTAGACAATTACGTTTTCGCATCATGCACGGCTCAACTAAGTAAGTACAGTTGTCAAACTTGCTACGATACAAAAGTTACCATAATACGCAAGCTCTGTGTGCAGTTTCACCGCAAACGAGCCAGCGGTTGAGGCGGGGAAATTTTTGAAAGTGTCAGCGATAAAAACGCACAATACTGTATGTGCGACCTAAATATGTCTGCATGCTTGGCACTGACGAAGTGAACATGAAAGAGCAGCAGCTATGCGGACGCGCCAGAACTTCTGCGTTATAATGCAGATATTACTGGCTTGCGAATCCAGCTGTCCTTCACCTGATTTAATCTCACAGATCCCGCCGGATCTACGGCGCATGCGCAGCACATTGCTACTTACCGAGAAGCGTTGTCGAGTAGCGACGCTACATACAGCATCATCGACGACGGATCACCGCTGCCCGGGACTACCCTCCCCCCACCCCGAAGCGTGTTGGCTCACATTGCCCTTATCCTTGACGCAAGCCCCATCGACGGAAGCATCATGTCCCCGGAGCATGTTTAATCACGTACTGCCCGCCTAGTTCCTCATTCGGCATGAAAGAGCAGCAGCTATGCCGATGCACCAAAATTTCTGCTTTCTAATGCAGGTTAGTCCGAATCCTTCCTTGTTCTGTAAATGCGCAAACGAGGTAAAGCTGTCGCTCTTTCCATGCAAAACTGTTTTGTTTAGCACCGGTATTGAATGTCTGCATGTGTTAAGTTTCTTCTTTTGGGTAGGGATATTGAACTAAACCTCTGGCCTCCCAAGGATGACCCTACCAAGAATCATAACGATGCTTCGCTTTACTTAAAGCACTGAATGGTAAAATGAACAAAAATCACTCAGGAGTCCTGTCCCAGATTATCGAAATAAAGGAAATGCAAATAAATCTTGAAAAGCGATTGAACACCTAGGGTGGCTGAGTGGTTATAGCGCTCGGCAGCTGGCCCGAAAGACGCGGGTTCGATCCCGGCCGTGGCGGTCGTATTGCGATGGAGGCGAAATTCTAGAGGCGCGTGTACTGTGCGATATCAGTGCACGTTAAAGAACACCAGGAGGTCGAAATTTCCGGAGCCCTTCACTACGGCGCCTCTCATAGCCTGAGTCGCTTTGAGACATTAAACCCCCGTAGATCATAAACCGAACAGCGATTGAGCAATTTTCATGACTGGCTAACGGCTGTGGAAGCTAACATAGCTGGTTCCCATTCCTAATCTGAAAATGATATTGCGCGTATAGTATCGGACGCTATTCAAACCTAAACGACCGCCCTTAGTAGACGTTTAGAAGAACTAGGAGACAGATGGTTTGAAAACTTGCTTTTCAACGGTTTTCCTGATCAGCAGTCGGAATCATCAAAATCGGAAAACAGTTGGCGACGCCATTTTGTCATTAAGCACGCGGCTAGGTGATCAAGCCATTATCCGAGCTCGTAGGTTTGGATACGTTTGTTCCAAACATGTGTCGTCCGGTGATAGCCAAGTTCTAGAGCTTCAAGATAAAAGAAGCCATTTTTTCCCAAGGATAAAATCTAAAATCGTAAGGGTTTGGGAAGTCTACTGTCCGGCTACTCGCACATCACGAAAAAAACTACATTGTTTTAGTGAAGCCAGTGGTGAGCAGTTCTCTTTTCGTTGCAACATGTTGTCCATAAACAAAAATACTTTATCTACCTCCCCTCGAAGGACAGTGTTTGTGAATCTGAATCTGATCATCCTAATGTTAGGTCTGCGCCTGCCAACGCTGTCCAACCTGCATCTGCTGAAATCGACTCACCTTTATCTTAGCAGTCAAGCGGTGCTCGTGATTCTGCAAGTGAAAATTTGTTTCGGTTTTCAAACGTTCGAACTCTAGCGAAAAAACGTGATAGCCTGTGCTCCTTCATTGGCACGTGTAACGCCGTTGTTTGCATACTCACTGGGGCTTGACTCAATGCAATTATTTCTGATAACAAACCTTCCAACTGTGAAAAGCCCTTTAACATGTATCGATGTGATCGTGCTCTTAGATCTGGCGGAGGTGTCCGAATTGTCATTGCAGACCATGTTCACAGTTTTCATATTCCTGTTGTCTCCTCCTTAGAATTGGTGTGCGCATGTGTACGCATTAACCACCGCGATGTTGTTTTCTGCAAATGCTACCGGCCCCTTACTACTGCTTCCTCATTTCGCACCAATCTTCATGATGTGTTACAAAATATCGTCCCCAAATTCTCGAATTCACCTATATTCAAGACGGGTGATTTTAATTTGGTCCGCCGCTGTTACGCTTGCCTCAGACCGGTCATCTGAAACGGCAGCACTTCTAAACGTCTGCGCTGATTTCAACTTCTCGGAAATCATAACGCGACTAACCTGAACCATGCAAACTGGTTCCAGTATCATAGACCTGATTCTGCCTACTTCCCCCGATGTCGTTAATTCACTCACTTTTTCCCGGGTCTCAATGACCATGGTATTATTGTATTCGCGTTTGCAGTAAGCATGTGTCTCTCACCGCCAGCGCAAAACTTCATAAATTACGAGATAGCACTTTTTTTTGGATCAAATAGACAACTCGGAACATTTTTGGATGAATACCTACCAAATTTTTGTGCACGTACTCTTCAAGAAATCCGGATTTGTTTTAAAAAAACAATCAACTCGCTAACAGATAAGTACATACCCCAACGTGTGTCATATGCGGCAGCCAGCGATCCCTGTTGTTCAACATTGTCTCAAAGCGCCTACTAAATATAAAGGGATTATTTTGCCAGGCAAAATTTACTATTGTTCAAATGGTGAGGTGTTTTGTGTTTTAGATTTTGTTC
>JARKHS020006980.1:137500-206451 GCA_030143305.2 Amblyomma americanum | reverse complement strand
AAACGGCGGCTCTTCCGGCGGCTACAGCGCGAGATGTGGCTTTCTTCATTCTCCGCCACGGCGCGCCTCGTGAGCTTTTGAGCGACCGCGGCCGTATGTTTCTATCAGAGGTTGTCCAGGCGCTCCTCGCAAGAGTGCCGCATCATTCACAGAACCTGCACAGCGTACCATCCTCAGACCAACGGCCTCACCGAACGGTTTAACCGGGCACTCGTTGACATGCTCACCACGTACATCAGTCCCGACCATTCTAACTGGGACCTCGTCCTTCCGCTCGTCACATACGCATGTGATACCGCCGTCCAGTCAACCAGCGGACATTGTCCGCTCTTCTTTACGGACGCGAACTTACAAGTGTGCTTAATAATAATAATAATTGGGTTTTGGGGGAAAGGAAATGGCGCAGTATCTGTCTCATATATCGTTGGACACCTGAACCGCGGCGTAAGGGAGGGAATAAAGGAGGGAGTGAAAGAAGGCAGGAAGAAAGAGGTGCCGTAGTGGAGGGCTCCGGAATAATTTCGACCACCTGGGGATCTTAAACGTGCACTGACATCGCACAGCACACGGGCGCCTTAGCGTTTTTCCTCCATAAAAACGCAGCCGCCGTGGTCGGGTTCGAACCCGGGAACTCCGGATCAGTAGCTTGACACCATTTTTCCCTACCATCCTGATGCATCCAACTGCGCCACTGCATCTGAAATTGCCAAGTATGATGAGGAATGCCGCCAGCTCGTCCGTTTTCTCACGTCCGTTGATCAGAATCGACAAAAAAAAAAAGCGCCGAGATTCTGGTGGTCAAACCCACGTACCCCTTCCTGCCGGCTCACTTGTTTGGCTCTGGGTCCCTGCTGTCTCTTCTGGCCTGTCGTCCAAATTCCTCGCCAAATACCTGGCCACGGCCCTTACCGTGTTCTGTCTCAACCTTCCCCCGTGAACTATGTCGTCGAACCATTGACGCCCTCCTCTGATGTTCACCGTCGTGGCCATGAAACGGTGCATATCAGTCGCCTGAAGCCCTACCGTGACCCGGTGATGTGCCTTGAGTCGCCAGGCTGGCTCCTTTCCTCCCCGGGGGCCGTTGCAACGACGAAGATGTGTCAACGCGGTAGCGGCTGTGTTATCGCTGAGCGCGCGCTGCTGGCTGGCTCTAGAACAACCGCTGACGGCCAGTAGAACACCGTTCAGTGCCTGGTTTTTTCAGGGTCATTAAACCTCTTTTCAGCATATATAAAAACATCCGCGTAGCCACAAATTCCTCAAGGAAAAAAATGTCAAACAACATCGTCAAACTAGAAAAAAAATATCGTTAAGAGCGGTGCTCAATGTCAAAATGAGCTGCATATGCACAGTGGCGTAGGTCTGCTCTTGAACTCCTTTTGAAGGAGGCTTCCGTTATACCTGGCGCTGTATTGTTTGGGCCTATAGACATCAAATGGTTCTTTTTCAGAATATACTGGACATAGCGTATTAGCTGTGCATCTACAGAACATTTTGACGCTTAACGCAGTTTCTTGTTTTTTTTTTGTGCTGACTGGGATAGTGACGATGCTCTATTTAATCTTTCTTTTTTGTCGTTACTGCCCGCATGCGAGTGTTTATTGTAAGGAAGTCTGATGTCCTAATTGGTTGAAAAATTACATGTATCTTTATTAATGAAGACGGTCTGGGGCTTATTCGAGAAAGGTGTTATGATCAGTAGTTAATAGCGTTCCTCGTTTCTGTGGGTTGTGTGGGTTTGAGTACCTGTGTGATTTTTTGTGTGCAAGCTATCATTAGCACTGATCTAGCTTACAATGTGTGCATGGTGTTAAAAGGGGGTTGACAGTGCGTGCAGTTATGTCTCTTTGTGCGTATGCGGTTCTCATGCTTTAATTTTTTCTTTAGATGCTAGCGCTGTCGGGCGTTCTGTCTTACTTGGGTGAATCACGTCTGTGAGGTGACCACATATATGAAAAACTTAGGCTACTGTGATGCATACTCAAAGAAAGCATCGAAATGCTGGACGCCAATTTTCCGCCATATGAGGTCTCGGCTGTCTTTACTTTTATTGCTCCCTCAATTCGTCTCAGCAACAGCTGTTGTTGCTGGGATTTTTGAAACGTGTGCGAATTCGCTATAGCAAAGCTTTCGCAATTTGTGTATACTTTTCAGCGACGAAAAGAAGGTGCGTCTTCTCTTTCCACCGCGTCTATCAGAACATGCGATTCTAGGTATACACATGCCGACGCCTTGCCCATTTCCCCCAGCACGTCTATCGTTTTATATACTTGATAGTTTCCACTACTGTCGCTTGTTTTGATCCCTTGCTGGTGTACTACGCGCACTGAAAACTGTGATGCTCAAGGCTAGAAACATGAAGTGAGCCACATATGCTCACATGCACTGTCCACTTCTCTTCATGCCTCTATCGTGTGCACGCTACCTACTTCTCTTCCGACGCTTTCCCTCTTTGTTAAAGTGCTGCAGCATTAGAGTTTCCGTCGCACCAAAACCCTGCCGATGTCCGAGAGGAAATTCGCTGATTGGTCTAGGGAAGTCACATGACCAAGTGACATCTCACAACCGGCCTTCATGGGCCAGCCTGATCGTTCGAGAGCAATCTAGTGACCTCGTGACGTCATCACAACCTGCCCACCGTGGAGGTGGAGATTAAATTAATGACTCATCGAAAGAGGTCTCGTGACCTTGTGAGGTCGTCATAACCTGGTCACCGAGTTATGAGTAATTTAATCTAGTTTAGAAACAGCGGCCTAGCTAGAGAATTGAAATAAAAATTCAGAAAAAAATGTGATATATGCAAACGTCGGCAACGCCAAGGCATAGCGAATACCTGAAGCTACAGCTAGCAGCTCGAATATGATTGTGGATGAGCCGACAGTTGCAAAGAAACTGAAGCAGTCACAAGCAGAAGTCTAAACAGAAGCTGAGTTAAATGTGAAATCTAATGATATCGCATTTTCTTTCACCTCCCTCCCTCCCTCCCTCCCTCCCTCCCTCCCTCCCTCCCTCCCTCCCTCCCTCCCTCCCTCCCTCCCTCCCTCCCTTCGTCTTGCACTTACCTACGAAAGGTTTCGCTCATTTGCTCTGTCGTTCTCTTGATTTCTCGTCTTCGTTCTCCAGAATGTCCCACTGTATACTGCTAATATGTTTTCTTGCAGACTTAACGAATGTCTGAGTGACCGGCTCACTTTGATGTCGTAAGCCTGTCGTACGGCCCCTTAAATCTCAAGCCAAGATCGCTGCTGCTTGCACTTTTGAAATTAAATCACCTCGCCCTTTTTTTTTTGCATATGCACTCTTTCTCCATCACCAGAAAGAAATGAAGGCCAAGTGGAAGCCATAAGAGTGCTCGAGCTTAGATACAGCTCACTGGCTGAAAAGTGCGTCGGGAAGTGCGCACTTAGCTACGCTTCGCCGAGAGTATGAGACGAAGGAAGGGGGGGGGGGGAGACTCATAGCTAAACTGGAATGAATTAGATTGGATTGCATTACTTGACTTTACGTGCCATATGGACACTGCGGGATATGAGACACGTCGTGATAAAACGCTTCTGTTCAATTTCGATCGGTTGGAGTTGTTTAATGGGCAGAGACAACCGGCAGCACCGTGCTCAGCAGCCCAGCTTCACAGATACTGAGCCAGTGCGGCAGGTGCCGTAACGGAATAGATGAGCGCAATTCTAGTGGAGAGGCATCCTGATTGTATCTTTTCATTAACCCGAATGACGCGTCGAGGGCATCGAATATTGAAGTTCCTAAGTGCGAGGCGTGCGAGCTTGTTGGTTCTTTATCTTGAAGTAAGCCCTGCAAACATATAGTGCGTGTGTGCGTGTCGTGTGTGCGTGTGTGTGTGGGGGGGGGGGCGCGTGTGTGTGTGGTTTCCGTGCTGTTCATTGTACTATCGTCTCTCGTTCCTGTCCTTAATGACATAACGACTATGTACACAATTACTTCAAGAATGCTCGAAGCAAATCTTGGCATAACCGTATTTTCGTAAATCGAGCTGTCAAAATAATTCAGTGTCTTCGTGAAAGACATGACAGCGCAAAATGGCAACACGGACGAGTAAGGGAACAGGACGAGCGCTGCACTTTCAACAGGATTTATTCAAGGAAGAGTCGTTTATATAGCCTCTGCCCTTATCCATGCTCTTAATCGCAGTTGACAAACAATCACCTCTCACAGATGTGCATCAAGAAACAGCATTTCACTGTGGCGAAGAACAACTGACGTGACACTGATGCAATAATCACCTCGCTTCTTGATATAGAAGGCTTCCACGAGCTCACGTTCTGTCTTATCTCGGCTTTTCAAGAGCACTTTGCATTCCGATAGTCGAGGCTTGCAGGCTATACGCTTCTCTTTCGAGGAGGCTTGGCAGTGGTCTGGCAGATGGGCACCTTTCTTGTTCAATGAATTCTTGTGTTCAAGCAGGCGCTCATTAAAACACCGTGCGGTTTGTCCAACGTAAACCTTGCTGCATGTAAGCGGGAACTCGTATACCACACCTTTCTTGCAGCCAACATGTGGCGTTCGGTGTCTAATGCCGCACTCTTGCATTTTTTTCTCCCAATGCGAGAACACATTCCGGCGAGTTTTCGAGGCGCTGAAAATACCACGCCGTATTTATTGGCCACCTTCTTGAGGTTATGAGATGTGAGGTGCACGTATGGTACAACTTCCGGCCTTGCCAGCTTTTTTTCTTGAGGTCGGTTGTTTTCCTTGCTGCCATTCAGCTTTTTCACCAAGGTCTGCGTCACGGAGAGAACCAAGGAAGCCGGGAAGCCTGCTTTCTGCAGCCTGTACACCTGAGATGCAAAGCTGGCATGCATGGCATGGTGGCAGGACTTCTTTAGTGCGGACGCTAAGCACTGGGAAGCGATGCCCTATCACCTTCACTCACGACCTGCCTAGCAGTAATAACCAATTACAGTTTTTAGATATCACCCTAACCTTTCACCCTTCACATGTTTGCCGGCGATACTGTCCACGCGCCAAGAATGATTTGTTGCCATTTCATTGGAACCAAAAATTCGAAGCAAAAATATCGGTTTAAAGGTTGCCTTTACGTTGTGAAGGGGGAGCCAACAACGCTGCTTTTGACATTGTCAAATTGCTTTTTGCGCTACAAAATGCTGCGTCGCGGTGCGACGTCATATTTCACGAGCCATATATGTTCTACGTCCCTGCTTACATTATTGCATATGTTTTTATCAGTATCGACTCTCAGACGTTCCGCCTAGCGGTGAGTTTATTTTTCTAAAGAAGTGCAAAACAAACGTCGATTTTCTCCGACAAAAGAGCTTAGACATGACGCGTTATAGCGGAGGTACAGCATGCGCAAAGGCGACGAACAAAGAAAGAGGAAACTAAAGATCATTCTTGCAGCTTGTTGTCATTAACTTTTTTTAGTTTTTATATCTATACCATATGCACAGGTACATACTTAGAGCAAACGCATTAGGTTAGGTCAGCTGTTTCCGGAGTTTTGGCTGTGAATACTTCACAAACCTTCCAACACAATGCACTCACAGTGGTTCAAGTACACTAATGGACCACCTAATACTTAATTTTGTGAGAGGGTCAGGTGTTTTAGAAAACGACTTTACAGACCACTATCTCATTTTTGTTACGATTTAACATTTGTTCTCGGATATAACGCCGCCCCATTTTCCAAAGTTGTGCCGAATAAAAAATCGTTCATTGCTGCCGTGGCTAACACTAACAGACATGAAGTACTTTCACTGAAAAATCCTCAGAAAGCTTTCTGATTTTTCTGACACTAATGTTATCTAATTTTTACTTGCATCCGCACAAACAAAAGTGCAAAACCTTATAGCTCCAGTACAAAATCTATGGATATATCAATGAATTGTTTGATGGAGCAAGTCAGTGCGCACTCGAGAAAGCCTTTATATTTATATATATAAAAAAACAAAAAGCAACCTTCAACATAAAACTACATGACAGATATAAAATTTTGCTAACGCGGTTTCAACACAGTTGAATGCAGTTAAAAGAAAGTACTATGGACAAAAATACTGAACTGCGGAAACAATGCAAGAAAAAGGAGATTTTAAACTATCCTTAACAGGTACTAAAAATAATAATAATAATTAGTTTTTGGGGAAAGGAAATGGCGCAGTATCTGTCGCATATATCGTTGGACACCTGAACCGCGCCGTAAGGGAAGGGATAAAGGAGGGAGTGAAAGAAGAAAGGAAGAAGAGGTGCCGTAGTGGAGGGCTCCGGAATAATTTCGACCACCTGGGGATCTTTAACGTGCACTGACATCGCACAGCACACGGGCGCCTTAGCGTTTTTCCTCCATAAAAACGCAGCCGCCGCGGTCGGGTTCGAACCCGGGAACTCCGGATCAGTAGTCGAGCGCCCTAACCACTGAGCCACCGCGGCGGGTATTAACAGGTACGAGAAACACACAATTATCAAGGCTGTCTTTGAGACAAAAAATAGTGCGACGCACCAGAAATTGCGGATGCCTTTGATCACTTCTTATTCAGTAATAACCGTGATACTATTATAACTTTATTCACATTCATTTAATCGAGTGCCGCACTCGTTTTTTCTATCTTTACCTGCACCTGAGGAAGTTTCATCTGCTGTTAACAGCCTCAAAGAAACATGTTGTGGCTTGGACAGCATCCACAGCAGCCACACTAAATTGATTTCCCACCTCATATCGCACGTTCTGGCCGCCATACTTGATTTAATGTTCAGATTAGGCGTTTTTTCCTGCAACCAAACTGAGGTGAGATTTCAGTCTGCCAATACAGAACCTGCTCACGAATACTTATTTCATGTAACATGTCCATCCACTAAATAAAACCAATTCTGATTCCTTACATGTCAGTAGCCGGGAGCCAGTAGCTCGCTGTGCTGCCTAGTATAACAAAGGTGGACATTTATAGTTCATGATGACCCTGCCCTAGTTATAATGCATGTTATAATGCACGATGATAATTTTTTTGCAGGAAATCACTACTGCAGCGATGTCACCACCTATTTGGGGTAAGCTTCTTTAAGACAGGGAGACGAAAATCACTCTAAATCTCTCTAGTGTCCTCGGCGTGAAAACCGAAGAAATAAATAAAGAAAGAAAGAAAAAACAGAAAAGAAAGAAAATAAGAAAAAGAGAGAAAGAAAGAAAGAAAGAAAGAAGGAAAGAAAGAAAGAAAGAGAAATGGTCTTCTGGACATTTTGTTTTTACATTCTTGTAGCACTGTGTGCCAACCGAGCATGCGAGCCCTGCCTCCAACGATTGTGCATCTTTAGTCTGTAAAGCGCAACAGCGCGGACTAAACATAGAACTTTGCCACCGAAAAACAGCTGATTAGCATCCTCCCACTCTTGGGCGAATCCGCTGTACGTTATGCATGGTTGCGGAAACAGGAAAGAAGAGAGGCAGCTGTATGGAAGCGTGTCTCCTCCGCTCTGGCGGGAAACACGCCCCGCCTTTCGCAGGAGGCGCTCAGACGTGAGCCGAATGCTCACTGCGGTTCGCCCGGGTGCCCAAAGGATTCCGAGACCCACAGGAAAGACGGCGGAAAGGAAAGGACAACGGGAATAAACAGAAAGAAACGCTCTTTCTTTTCCCCCTGCCGTCCCACTGCGCTCTGTTACACGAAGCACGCGAGCGAGCCGAGAAGAAGCTTCGGATTTCGAACCAGCGGATCCTCGACAGCTTCGGTGTCAGAATGCAATTTCACGCCCTTGGGGACTCGGCTGCTTTGTAGGCCGCTACAAGCGGCGCGGATGCGACGGGCGCCCCAAGCCGCGCGGATTTCCGGGAAGGCACGAACGAAGGACAATGCAGCCAAGGCGTTACGAAACGCGCCGCTGCCAGGACAGGAAAGAGGCGCAGGACCCACAGACCTGTTCCCGCAGCCTTCGGTGGCGAGGAGACGGATCCCGCTCATTCGTCATGAAACCGAAGCGCACGGGGCAAAGTAACTCGCATTGCGCTCGTTTTCGGCCAGCCTGCGCGGAAATGAATTCGGCGAACGCCGAACTCGAAGGAGCGTCCGGGATCTTTTTCGGCTCGGCAGATAAAAAAAAAATGCCGCAATTGTTTGCCAGCGTGAACGCCTCCGTCCCTCCCTCCGCTCAACCCCGTTTAAACTTTGTTCTCCGGAGAGTTTACCTGTCGCTCTTGACAGTTATTTGTTTGCGCAGCCCTCGTTTTTATCTCATTTATTTTCGCGGGCGGCGCAAATCTGCCCGCTCAAGCGCGAAGAGGTCTACGCAGGAGACACTTGCGAAGTAATAGGGCTGGCGCCTAAACCAACACTGCGCAACGAATGCGACATCCTTGCTTTGTAGCTGAGAGAATACACACGGGGAGAAATAGGCAAACAAGATTAATTTGTTTGCAGGCAAATCCGATACAACTAATAACTTCGGCCTTCCATGCGGAGGCATTATTCCCCCTTCCGAGAAGAAAGTGTCTTACTTCGAAGGTTCCCAATTTTTCAAGCAAAAAAAAAAAGAAATTGCGCCTCGAAGTACGTCGGTTCCGTAGCCCTACATTTTTCTCTGAGTTTTCTCACATACTCGAAGCTTCACCGAGTTGCAAAGCCCGTACTTGTGCTAACTCACGTGAGGCGGAAAATTTGCGGTCGCGACTTTTCGCTGGCGTAATTGCGGTATTCCTTCGGTAAACACAGGCCTACATTCGTCGACAGCAAAGGAAGGGGCACTAACACTGCTTAGTGCCTTCATACCTCCGCGTTGAAACCTCGTAGGCCGTCCACCCTTTTCTTGCTGTTTCATTTCTTGAGTCTTGAAAATCCTCCTTGAAATTCGAGACGCATCACTGCCTCCTTTTTTCTTTCCTGCCTCCTTCTCTCATTCTGCGCTCAAACTTCGTATAAGGAGGTTTGGCAATTTGCATACTAAGCGTATGCAGCCCATCTTTCAAGTCGATGAGGGCGAGCGAACGAGCAACAAGCTTTCTTTCCGCGCCTGTCGAGTGGGTTCTCCGCAAACTCGCACTGACGCGCCGTCACTTCTGCGGTTTTAAAAATCGCCGTCATTCGCGCGTAACTGTTTTGGTTTTGACGTTTCGGAGCCCTCCGTTTTCTTCGCGGGCAGGCTTTCCTAATGAGCCCCTGTGGAAACTTGGGGGCTGTGGAGCCAGGGGACGAGGTATGTCTTCGGAGGCGTCTTCGTAGGAAACTGTCGCAGACGCTGCGAACGTGCTATTCCAACCGCAGTTCAATCAGTGCACTCTGGTGAAATGGCCGCTGACGTCTGCACTTTGTGAAGATAGAAAAACAAAATAGAGGCCTGAAAAGGAACGGTCGGAGCTGAGGACTTTTCAGACAATATATATATATATATATATATATATATATATATATATATATATATATATATATATATATATATATATATATATATATATATATATATATATATATATATATATAATATATATATATATATATATATATATATTCAATGCTTCGAAGGGAATTAAAATTTCCTTCCGACCGAACGAACGAACGGACGGGCGGACGGATGAACGAATGAACGAACAAAAGAACGAAACAACAAAGAAGAAAACAAACAAACCAAGGAAGCAAGCAAACATGCAAGGCGGGCGTAGGCCTTTCGTCATGTGGCCGACACGTCAAGCAACAATGGTTTTTTACAGTTGTTTTTTTCAGTCTTACCGCACTCGACAGGTTTCAGTGTGCGTGAGTGTGTGAAACCCCTGATTAGCAAGCGTTACTGGCTCTGGGTCAGTGGACACCACAATCGCGCTTTGAGGTACGTGGCGATGGAATCCACCTGCTTTAGCACAATATATCGCGCTTAGCAAAGGTGAACCGCCATCCATTTTCTCTTTTTATTAATTCATCGCTTACAAGACATCGTTAGCTAGCACGCCTTTGCTGTTGTTCACATCTTAAGCAAATATCGCTCTTTCTGCGCTATCAACGATATCATCATCATCGTCAGCCTGACTATGCCCACTCACTGCAGGACAAAGGCCTCTAGCTGCAATCTCTCTCCAATTAACCCTCTCATTTGCCAGCTTCGGCCACCGTTTCCACGCGAATTTCTTAATCTCATCCGCCCACCTAACGTTCTGCAGCCCCCTGCTATGCTTGCCTTCTCTTAGAATCCACTCCGTTGCTCTTGAGGACCAGCAGTTATCTTGCCTTCGCATCACATGCCCTGCCCAAGCCCATTTCTTCCTCTTGATTTTGACTCGTATGTCATTAACCCGCGTTTGTTCCCTCACCCACTCTGCCCGCTTCCGGCCTCTTAACGTTACACCTATCATTTTCCTCTCCATGGCTCGCTGCGTTGTCCTCAACTTGAGTTGAACCATTTTCGTTAGTCTCCACGTTTCTGCCCCATAAGTGAGTACCGGTGAGATGCAGCTGTTGTATACTTTTCTTTTGAGGGATATTGGTAAACTGCCATTCATGATCTGAGAGAACCTGCCATATGAACTCCACCTCATTTTTGTTCTTCTTTCATTTCATTTTATTACCTAAGGCCCCAGTGATGGGGCATTACATAAGGGGTGGGAAGTATTGGGTTCTTGATCTGAGAGAACCTACCATATGCGCTCCACCCCATTCTTATTCGTCAAGTTATTTCCCTCTCGTGATCCGGATCAGCGGCCACCACCTGCCCTAAATCGGCGTATTCTCTTACCCTTTCCACCACTTCGCTACCAATTGTGACCTGCTGGTCCCTTGCGAGACTGTTGAACATTACTTTTATCTTCTGTATGTTAATTTTTATACCCACCATTCTTCTCTGTCTGTCTAACTCATTGATCATGCTTTGCAGCTCATCTCCAGAGTGACTTAGCAACGCAATGCCATCAGTGCATCGCAAACTACTTAGGTATTTTTCCTTAACTCTTATCTTCAACTCTTCTCAATCCAGGCCCCGGAACACCTCATGTAAACAGGCAGTGTTCCGTTATGATCACCGTAATGATACAGAATATTTTTAGCGCACCAATGACATGACCGCGCGGGAGGAAGGAAAGGAAGAAAAAGTGTCTATGAGTTTTTTCTTTTTCTTATGCTGATCGTTCGCTCGTTTTCTTCGTTTTCATTGAGAATTTCGGGTGAGTGCTGACTCTGATGGCTTGCGGCGAAATTGGGAGAGCTCCGGGATTAGCATCGTGAGGTCAGAGCGTAGCTTCCTGGACCAATGTCGCTCCGCTGTTTTGTACACTGTAATTCCTGGTGACAGGCGGTGAGTTGTTCCTGCAAGAGATTGCGTGAACGATCAAATGGGGCGAACATTGTGAGAGGTTTTTTTGCAAATCCGGACCCACACTCTCTTCAAGCGCGCCGCGCTGAAAACGATTCACTATCCTCCACGGGCTAACACGTAACTACATCGAAACAACCTGAACGAGAAAACTTGAGATAGCTCTGGCTGGTATACGCAGAAGTTTACCCATTTTTTAAAGTTTTGCCGCATTAGGTAAGCCGGTGCAGGCTGCGGAAAAATATGATGAGATTTTCATTTCTGTAGCATTAAAAATTGCGTGCTTATCATTGAACTTTTAGCACCCTCTCTTGGGCGGCGCCTAAACATACTGTGACACACCACATCGTCACCCGGGGTCCACCCGCAGCTGCTCGACCGCGCCGCTTGTTTGGAGACCGTCTAGCTATCGCCAAACGTAAGTTTGACCACATGCTGGAGCGCCCAAGAGAGGGTGCTACAAACTATATCATTTTCGATCCATCAGATGTGGGCTATTGTTTGAAGAACAGCTAGTGCTGGTCGTAGTGCTGAACTATATAGCTTTAATTAAATAAAATATAAAACACTTATAAAAACACACCCGGCTTTACAGTGTGTCTATATTAGCAGCCAATCTTCTTGCGCACTTTCGGACCACCACAGCTATGGTCTTTCTACTGGTCTCAGCCGCCCCTTTTCCGCCTTCTCTCCCACATCCTCCCTCCTTTCTTGTAGAGTAGTGACGTTTCTACATTCTAAAAAAAGAAATGTCACGAAAATTTCACATTTGGCTTTTCGATATTTATTTTCTAGAAGCTGCCATCAAGGCTGTCCTTGTCTGGGTGGTCCAAAAATGGATGACCGAGAGGCGTTGTTGCGATGACGACAAAACACAAACACAATAGAACGCCGATACTGGCACTGCAGTAGAAGTTCGCATGCACATCAGAGGGATCACCAAACTGGACGGAAACAAAGATCTACGTGAACAAGGGGTGAACTCGGAGTTAAGGGATCGAGAGCGAGACAGAGAGTTGAAAAAAATCCTTCCCACATAGGCTCTGAGAAAGATCTGAAATATTTGGGTCGAGTCGAGTTGGAAAAAAAAAATTCAAAAGAAGACGGCAGAGGGCGAGCAGTAACGGTCCTTCAGCGCTATAAGTTTGACAGCAATAACACTTAAAAGTGCCTCTGAGCTGGCTCGGAGGGTAAATGGAAGAAGACGAACGCAAAGCCGAGACGTTGGCGTTCCAGGGACGAAGAGAAAAAAAAAAGAGAACAAGAACGGGACGAAGAAAGGAGGGAATGAGGGATGCACAGACTTGGACGAGGTCCAAGCCATCTCAGGGCAAAGCAGAGCGGCAAGGCTTCGGCGTCCGCCCCCACCGCACAGTAGTGCGAGGCAGCGGCAGCAGCCCTAGAATCCGCTGGTCTGCCGCGGTTATTACTCAGGGATGTGAACGACCCCGAATAAAAGGACCCCCCCCTTCCCCCCCCCCCCCCCATCCTCTCTGCCTTCTTGACATCGGTGATGCTTGGAAAGAAGAAGCAGAAATAGAACGCAACTGGGAAAATAAGGGGCATGTGGCGAGAGTGAAAGGGGCCCGCGCGCGGGTACAAGAACAATGCCGAAAGGATGCTGCGGGACTGTGAAGAAGCAAGCCGGGGAGATGTAACAAGCCGTTTCCCAGCAAGCGCTCGGGTCGACAAGTTGTGGAGCAGAACGACCGAGAAAGATAGCGGGGGGGGATGTCAGATGACCGGCCAGAAATCAGCCTGGTAATCTAGACGACGACAAGTGATATCCCAAAATGCCGACAACTAAACAGTTTCAAAGAATCACAAAAAGCAGGAAAGAGCTTGCTTCTTGAACTGGAGTTTGAATGACTGCGTGCGGCGACTTGCTAATACCTCTAAAATTTACGTGAGAAAAAAGTAAAAGTAGTAATTGCGAGGGGAAGGAGAATAGAGCGAAGAGGACTATACAGGGGTAAACGTACCATTTCAGCATTACAAAAAATTATGACGATGAGGAAAGTGACACATATACAAAGCCCTGGCCGTGGCAACAGGAGTCAACGACTCATGACGACAACGGACAGGCTAGAATGGACAAACAAGAAACTAAGGACAAACACTGATTCATATCCTAGGACCCCTAAGGCCTTTGTTTCAGCGAAGATATGGAATAGCGAGCCGGCGTGAATCAAAAGAGATGTTAGAACAGCATCCAGGAAATATCAAGAAACAAACCTAAACTGAGAGAATCGGCGATATTAAGGCGATGCGAAAAAAAGCTTTGTTGTCGCAGCATTGCTGTAAAAGGGCATTTCTGCAAGCCGTCACGAGTAAGCTAGAACATCTCAGAGGATCGCACTGACACAAGCAATGTAATAAGAAGAGAGAGAGAGCATTGAGGCGACTAGGAGACGGTTGCGAGAGCAAAAAGGTTAGGCAGCGGCAGCCAAGAAGGTATAGCTATACAAAACACGCAACAAACACGAAAGGGCACATACAAGGGCGGCGTCTGGCAGAGTGGAACAGTAGGCTACAGAAGCCATCGGAAACGAACGCGCCAAGGCGATGGCGCTGTGACGTGGTTCGGCACAACTCGGACCAGTGATACAAAAGAAACTCAAGAAACAATGTTCCGCAGGCAGCATATGATGCCGGGGAAGGCAAGTCAATCCAGCCGCATGACGGGAGGAAACAAGAAGTGACGACAACCATAGCTGTCCCTAAATAAAGAGCCCCAGTAGAGAAGAGCTATGAGGGAGGAAGACGGGAAGTTGCGGGTATGTCGCCAGCGGCAGTATTAAGACTCGAAGGAAGCCAGTTCCGGTTTCCATGAATAATTTTTGATCTGCCCTTCGGTATTACCGAACACGAGCGCGCAGAACTGCGTGAAGAGGAGTGGTAGGACATCTCACGAAACAAATAAATATGAATGATGCAAAGAGGCGACTACGAAACGAAGCCGCTGGGTGCAGTTCGGGCAGACAGCCAAGCCTGTATACAGGCTGTGGCCGGTGATCCTTACCCGGAAGTAACGAGAGCATCGGAGCATTAAACTTGGTTCACTGTGAAAGAAAGCAAATTTGCAGATCTGCATCACTTTGATGTCTGTTTTTTTTTTCGGCTGTCGACCAACCCGGCGTTCAATATTTATGGCCAACTAAACTAAAACGAAGAGAGAAGCTGAAGTAACGTAACTTGAGATTATTAGCAGCGGCGCGTTTTCGTTGTTTTGCGAAATGGTGGCTGTTTATCGGCAGAAGCCATTGTTCGTAAAGGCGGAAAGCGTGGTTTTCGTGTCAGTGTTTTTGGATCTGAGACACATTTGTTACATGTTATGGTAACGCTCATCTTGTCCAATGAAGCGAGGGATGGATGACTAGCTTGTTTTTCTTTTTACACCGCCTTTGAGATATCCTGAACGTTGTTTTTTTTCTTTACAGCGATTCGAGACAGCGATAGTTTTGGAAAAAAAAAACCATTGAACACAAAACTGAATGTCTAAGCATTGAAACAGTAATAAGGCTCGGTAGGGAGCAGTCGCGTTGCTTCGCGTAGAGGTGACAAAAAGCACGCATACATCAGAAAGGTCATTTGCAAGTATATAACGTCTGAGTACTACCAACAAAGCAGCAATGCTTACAAAGGGAACGGCGGGCCCATATTGCATGTTTTTTTTCTTCAAGATCCCCGTGTTTCAGCTGGTTCTTCCTCGGGATGCGACGCAGTTTGTTTCTATTCCAATTCTTATTCATAAAACTGCAGAGAGGAAATCTTTGAATAGACGTCGCTCTCATGTAATGCTTTGCGGGGCTCAATGGTTCAAATCTTGGGCTGACGAAGAATAATACGAATATACGAAACACATCGTATACTCTATGCAAGAAATAACACTCGTGCAGAACGCTATTGCAACGTACCCTTGGTAGTATGCAAGGGAAGGCGTAGATCAAGCGCAAAGGCGGAGAGACATCGACCGGGCAACGCAAGACATAGCCTTCATACTGTCTGTCCATACAGTAAGAAACTGAAGGGCTCACGAGAGCGAAATAACAAATAAAGAAAGGAAGACGTGGACTGCAGTACGGATGATACGAAGGCAAGAAAGGGAGAGAGAGAGAGAAGAAATTTGAATCGGGGTTGCTGGGCAGGCCCGTGGAGACTGTAGCACGACTGGGTTTTAGAGAAATGATGTTCGCCCGTTGTATGCGTGCCAAGAAGTTTTTCGGCGTGCCCGCGGAGCACGCGGCCATAAATCGTTATGTGTGCACCCCCTCTCTCTCTGGTCCCCTTTCTCCTTTCTAGTCCTCTATCGTCACCGTTCTTTTAAGCGAAAGCGAGGGGTTAGAGGGAAAGAAGCCTGAACTGGGAGGGAAGCTTAGTCGGAGAGATGCGCGCCGCAGAGTACTCCTCCGACGGCGCACGTTCTCTAGGAGGCGTCTTGCCCAGGGCGCGCGCGCGTTCCACTTCCGCTTCCGTTCCTTCGCCCCCCCCCCTCCCCCCCTCAATCCATTCTCTGCATCGCAGCGAAGAGCTAGAGTCACAAAAGCCATCAAACCGCGCCCTCTCGCTTTCTGTGCGAAGACGGCGACGGCGGCGACGAAATAAGACAGTGTTTTTCAACACGCGAACTTGAGAACTTGGGAAGGAAACAGTGTTTACTCTTGGCGCCTCGCAGCTACAGCCCCCCCCCCCCCCCCCATCTTCTCGCACTCCACTTTCTACCTCGCCTTCTTCCGATGTTTTAGCGCGGCACTAGACTTGCAGGTTTGATGTCACGGCGACGGAATGTCGCCGTGATTATGGAAGGGAAAAAATAGCTCATAATGTAGTGAAATAAAATGCCAGGCACAGGAACCTTGTACATGACCTCTACTGCTGCCGCCATGCGGCGGTCGATGAAAGCGCTAGCCCGACTGATAGCGGAGGCCAGCAATTACTCACTCCTACACACGCACTGTGCATGACGTTTATAAATGTTTTTTTTTTCTAGAAGCGGCGCTACAACGACCACAGTGGTGGTGCCTTCGAGTCATTAAGACGACCTTACAGTGACCTTTGGTTATATTTTGTGTCTAAAGGAAGACGAATTGTATCCTGGTATTCCTGGTTTGGTTAACCGCGCTGCTGGAGGGCGCTTTAATTTTGATATATGACCAGTACCAGCGGTACACAAAGTTTGTTCCTTCTATCAGAGAATGCGCCTCGCACTGGCGAACACAGGATAAATACATGCACAGAGCGGCTGGCCCGAAAAGAGCGCAGAAAGCTGTCTACAATCCTCATGAAAAGAAACCAGAGAGGTGAAACATGCGTGAACCGACACTTACCTTGCATGAAACGAGCGGAGTTGGAAGCACAGTCGGCACCAAACGATGAGGTGACCGCTATATATTGTAGGGGAAGTAATTTGTCGTCGTCGTCGTCGTCGTCATCATCATCATCATCATCATCATCATCATCATCATCAGCCAGACTAAACCCACTGCAGCTCAAAGGCCTCTCCCATGTCTCTCCTATTAACCCTGTCCTACCTTCTAGGAAGTAATTCGTACCAGCAGGAAAAAATATTTCTGCCTTTCTGTACAGAACTGTGAAGGCCTTCACTGAAGAGAAAAGTTGTAAACACTCGTGCAAAAAAGCTGCATTGGCACGAATCGGCAAAACAAAACTTTTTGAAGACTTTCTATGAGTAGCCACGGGTAGCATGAGCGCATGAGTAGAGTTCCTTGAGCAATATAAGCCTTCACTTAAAGATACTAGTGACTGAATTGCTAATTCTCTCTTTTTATGCTGCGTCTATGAGTGCTGTATTGTTTCACTGTTAATTGCTATCAGCGCCCGTCGCTGTGAAAGTTATTTTTAAAGCGCAGGGGATTTTCGTTACTGGAATTCGAAGAATTTTAACGCTGTCTCAGTTTCTGAAGCGAAATCTTCGCTACGCTAGATTTTCAATAAAGCAGCGTCAGTGCAGTTTATCTTTGAACTGCCCTGATTGGTTGAGACAGGTCATGTTACCTACTGACGTCATCGCAATCTGCCCACCGTGGCAGGTGGCAACTGCCCCATCGGACTGTGAGCAATCTCCCTACTTTGGCAGGTGGAGATTAAATTGATTGTTGGCCGAGAGGCCACGTGACCTTATAGCCTCATCTGCTGATTCAGTCATGTGATCACGAAGCGTCCTGTCTAACCAGTCTAACGCAGAGTCGGAGGTTTCTTCAACTTCGGCACCGGACGCAGTGTGTGTGGCGTTTGTGAACGCAGACATGCAAAGGATGTTTTCGCTTCGCACCAGGTTTAACCAAAGTTTAGCCACGGCTAATTTTTTGTGGCAGCCACTCGTAAGCCGCATTCTGACTCTTAAATGATCTATATATATATATATATATATATATATATATATATATATATATATATATATATATATATATATATATATATATATATATATATATATATATATATATATATATATATATATATATATATATATATATATATATATATGTGCAGTCATGCGCGTACAAATAAATGGGCGTGAATATCACTACCACTACTATCATCATCATCAGTCTGACTACGCCCACGGCAGAGCAAACGCCTCTCCCATATCTCTCTAGTTAACCGTATCCTATACTCGCACGTATGCGTACACGTATATATTCGGTTTGGTTTGCAGGCTTTAACATCTCAAAGTGATATGAGGTCTATGAGAGAGGCCGTAATAGAGGACTTCGGATTATTTTTACCAACCGATGTTCTTTAATGTTGGCTGACATCGCACAACACACTGGTGTTTTTTCATTTCGCCTCCATTGAAATGCAGCTGCAAAAGCCGGGATTCAACCCTGTGTCCGTGGGCTCGACCACCAAACCCCCGAAGCCGCTGAGCCTCTGTGGCGGGTGAATATTTGCATGTGTATCAGCGTGCATAAGTATTGTCGCTGACGAAGACGACATGTTCGCACTGCTTTGAAGAAGAGAGTGTTGAAGAATGGTCACGTTCTTCAGACGAACCGGCCGCCATTGTAGCCTCCTGACGTGGCTGCACTCTTCAGAGGAAGCGTTCGCCATTACTACCGACCGACCAGCCTTCAATGTGACCTCTCTTCTTCCGGTAGCAGCTACGGTACTGGCAAGACATTAGAAGCGGTCAGCGGTGCTGTTCTTCGGCATCTGGGCGACAAGCGGTACGGACTTGTTCTGACGTCACATCGGCAGCTACGAGCAGGCGCTGGGGTCATTGTCCGCGATCATGGTTCCAGTCACCCGATTCTCTGCGCACCACCTCTACCTTCTCCGAGACGCTCCAGGCGTTGTCACAGATCGACTTGGATCGAGCTCCCGTAGTGATGCTCGGCTTGATGCTCTCGTAGGGGAGCGGGGTAGGAGCCCGGGTGTCAGCGATGCTGGAAACGTCGTAGGATTTGTTCGAGAGAACCTAAAGGTTGAATATGGGCACAGCGATAGAAGATGCCAAACCACGTTCTCGCTGCAGCTCGACAGCGCTGCCCGTTTCTGGCGCACATCTGGACGCACTCAGGGCCTACATATGCCCGAAGAGTGCAACGGTGACGAAAAGGCCGACGACCTGTGCCAGCTGTACTTCGGCTCTACGGGCTTGGAAGAGTTGCGCCCAGGGTGGATTCACCAGATCGAGGCTGATGGGGTCCACGCGGAACAGCCTTTCAACATTCTCTACCACCTCGACCAAGCTCTTGCCCACAGATACCACACGCGCAGTAAGACGTCCACCAGGAGCGCGCCATCCAGCTTGTTCCCCAACATCTTTCACACCATGGTATCTCCGTCGCCATTTAACACCAGCCACCAGAGTCGTCCCGTCGTCAAACGCGCCGACACTGACCAGCAGGTGCGCGCCCTTGCAGTCCATGCGACGCAGGAAGGGCCACGTCACGATGTGGTGCTACACGTCCTAGGTGACGACGCCAAGAGACCACTCCCTGAGTCCCGGCATGGAGAACGTCACGTTGGTGCTGTGGTCGGCTGGTATGTTCTCGACCCCGTAGGTCCACGGCACCGGCCGCGAGATGTTCGCCGCGCTGAGCTGGCTCGCCACGAAAGGTCCCTGCTGGCGGTGCCGACCGGGGTCCTCCTGGTTCGGAAGGCCGGCCAAGTAGCGAACCTTACGGAAGTATGGCACCAGTGCACTGGGAAGAGCGAGGAAGAACGTGGCCACGAGGAGCAGTCAGGACCTCGTGGTGCTTGCGAAGGCGTATGAGGTCGTGACGGAGGGATCCTCGGCGTCCGTCACATTCAGGTCACGTCTGCTCAGAAGATTCTGTTCCGAGAAGCGCATCCTAGGCAGCAGGACGTGGCCTTCCGGCGGCGGCCATCAGATTTTGAGAACTCTCTCCATAGGGCTGCGCACGGCGGACCGCGCGATGAACATTATTCCCCCGCGCCGTTCTTTTACGGTGCCGTCTGAGTGTTAATTTTCTTTCTTTCTCGAAATATAAAAATATATTACGCAATCTTTTTGTACGTACTGTGTTATTCAAAGCTGTGAAATTCATATTTTTATTTTCTAAAATTTCATGCTCTCCGACTATTTTTTTACCTTGTGCATACGTGCGCGTGCTTGTATTATTTCAGTGACTGAACACAGAAACAGGTACGTACGGGGTAACATGTCTCTACAGCAGTACTCTTGACTACTGTACGCAAATCATGTTAATTATAAATTTCTTGCGAGCTTGGAACCATTCAAACGATCGACGCGCACAGAGCACACGGTTTCTAATAGGTGACGTGGGAGCTGGAATACTCGCAATAACAAGGTATTTTCTCCTCATAGTTAATAAATAAGTTCAGCGATCATAGGAGCCATGGGAAGTCTGAACTATGCGGCCAGGCGCCAAGTCTGAACTAGCGGCCAGGGCGCCAAGCCTGAAGTGACGCTGGCTACGTTGTGTGCGCACAAGTGCTTACTGCGGGCCAGAATAAAATAGGCTTTCTTTTTTCCAAATCATCGCACCCGTTAGCTTACGCAGCATAACGTGTACTATGCACCATGTAGGCAATATATCATATGAGCATTTCTCTAGGGGAGTAATTAAGAGGAAGAGAAAAACTTTTTTGCATAGGTTCTGAACACCGCTTTACCGTTGTGAGCGCAGAGCTGCTTTTATGCTTTTGTGTTTGTTCTAATTTAGGCTGCGTGATGCGTTTAGACTCTACCAATATCCCTCATGAGAAAAGTATACAACAGATGTATCTTACCGGTACTCACCTATGGAGAAGGAACATGAAGGCTAACAAAAAAGGTTAACCTTAAGCTAAGGACAACGCAGTTAGCTATGGAAATAAAAAGGATAGGTGTAACGTTAAGAGACTGGAAGCGGGCAAAGGGGGTGAGGGAACGAACGCGTGTTAATGACATCCTAGTCGAAATGAAGAGGAAGAAATGGGCTTTGGGCAGGACATGCAATGCGAATGCAAGATGGCCGCTGGTCCTTAAGGGTAACGGAGTGGATTTCAAGCCAAGGCAAGCGTAGGTAGAGGGCGGCAGAAGGTTAGGCGGGCGGATGAGATTCAGAAACTTGCAGGCATAGGGTGGGCGCAGCTGACAAAGGACAGGGTTAACTGAAGAGGCATTGGAGAGGCCTTTGCCCTGCAGTGGGCGCAGTAGGCTGATGATGACGTTCATGATGATGCGTTTAGACGCAGTTTTTAAGCAAGAAATGGTTTTAGTTCCTGTTTTCAGCAAACTCAGACGAACATCGTTCTGAAATCACGGTGAAGTTTGAGCCTAAACTTACGACGAAAACTAGCGATCTTTAAAGGCTGTATAGAGAGAGGCCTTGAAAAAAAAAAAACTAAAGGCCGTGTAAAGGCTTCAAAGATGTAGGTATGGAGGTAAGAATGAATTATCGTTACATAAAACATACTTGTTGATAAACAGATGCAGTTAAGCATCAGCTAGCTTTTCGCGTTTCTCATAGAGGCTACTGAAAGCTTTGCTAAAAATTTTCACCCTTGAATGAAATCTGATCATCTGCACAAACAGCATTAAGAATTTCGAAGCCTGTTGCCAAACAAGGGTATTTACACATTCACGCTTGCACTGTAGTTTTGCACGCAGTGTTGCTTTTAACTTGTCTGCACAAACAAATGCTTGCATTTCCTTGTCTACTTCAGATGGTTAATGCAGGCATGGTTTACTCTTATTGCATATTTCCGTCGATTCTGGTATTTCTCTCTGCTGCTTAGGCTTCAAAGCGAGAGCGTTAAAGGCTCCGTTACAAATAAAATCCGGTGTTCGGCTTTGTCGTCCTTAGTGAGCAAAAAATCCCGAGCATGACTCTGGCATGTGGTTCTCACACAGCTATCCAGGAGGCAGGCACGCCACGTAGGTCACCTGACCTTACGGCGTCATCCCAACCTGGCCACCGGATAGTGAGCAAACCGCTCACCATGGCAGGTGGCAATTAAATTAATGATTGATCGCTCGGGAAGAGCAACCTAGGTCGCACAAGGCCCACCGCTGGGAACACCTGCCATCGCAGGGCAGTGGCGCATCGCTTAACCGCTGCACCACTGCGCCAGGAGAGGAAGGAGGACTCGGCGATCTATGAATGCAAAGTAGAGATATATGGGAATTAACCCATCGTGGTACCGCGTCATATCCTTAAGGCGGAGGTTAAGTGCCCCCTCCATTCTTTTCTTCTTGAGGTGCCTGTTATCTTTTTGGGATGTTTGTGTGTTGTAGGAGGACAATGTCGCTCCCTTTCTTGTGCTGCGCACACGCTTTGATGTTCTGCAAAGCATGATGCTAAACTACATTTTCGGGCTGCAAAAAGAACCAGTTGTCTTCCGGTGTAATTCCCGTAAAGCTATTAAGCTTTTGAACGATTTTACGTAAGCGAAAGCTAGTGTTTAAATAATTGCTCACACCCACTAAGAACTCAATGATCCCTATTAAGACACACGGCTGGAAAAGCAGCTAATGAAAAAAAAGTATCCGCCTCGGGAACTTTGATATTCGGCTTCTGATTCCAAGGTAGCGGATTCAATGTGGACCACGGTGGTCGTATCCTGTTGGAGGCGAAATGCGAAAACTCCTGTGTACTGTGCGATGTTGGCGCACGTTAAAGACCCCCAGGTAGCCCTAGTTAATCCAGAGCCCTCCACTACGGCGTGCCTCACAGCTCATGTGTCGCTTAGGGATGTTGAACCAAGAAGTGTCACCACATAATTGGAATTTTTTTCTACTTCAAAGAGATTTTCTATTCCGAGATAATCCTGGAAATGAGAGCCCTTTGGTGCAATGCTAGTTTAAGAAGATTCGAAATTCACTTCCGGTATTTCTTTATTTTTAAGGAGAACAAGGAATGAAGACAAACACTGGCTGCCACGTGCAATATAACGCCCCAATGTTATCACCACCCGCATCATTAACATAATCTGCCCAATACACGGAGTGTGCTAGCAAAGTCGTCTAAAATGAGAAATTCTTATACTGCCGAGCATCTGACGTCTTCTCTTCATTTTCCCTCTCTCTCTTTTCGCAGCAAAGCCAGCACATTCGCGAGTTCTGGGAAGAAACTTCCTTCGCCTAAGTCGCAGTTTCTGATACGCATACGCGTTGCATACGGATGTCTATACAGGGAGGAATATTTTTTCCGCAGAAGTCAAAAGAGAGTGCGCGAGGAGAGCGGTGACTCAGGCCCGCAGCAAAGGAAAAAAAAAGCACGCGCTGCGCCGCAGAGAATTCCGATCGCTGCGGGCCTTCAACTGAGCGACATTTTCTGCTCGCGGCCATGCTGATATCTCGCTCGCGCCGCGCGCATCGTGCCACCGCTGGCCGCGAAATTCAATGCATTTCTGCCTCTTCGCGGGCCGGCCGCCTTTCGTTTCATTTTCGCGCCTTCGTCTCGCGTCAAGCAGCAGCGCGTGCGTTGTCCTCTTCTCTCGGGTCTTGCGGCAGCTGCGGGCGTCCGAGGAATTGGAGGCGCGTCTTTTCAAAGCCGGCCCCAGAATCTCTTTCGCTTCGAATGGATTTTCTCTGGCCTTCTCTGTGGGTTGTGACAGCTCGTACACGATGCCCCCGCGGGGTCTATGGTTTTTGTCACATCTGCCTCCTTTGTAAAATCCGTGACCGGAGGAAAAGCAACACAATTACTTTCGAGTTTTCAACTCGTCGCCGTTTGCGGCCAAGAATTGAGGTTTTGGATGCCCCTCAAGTTGTGCCACGGCATCTTTTCTTGAAGTCAATGCTGCCCTTGTTCATACGCTGCGTTTTCTTTCCAATTTCTGGCCAACATTTGGCAACCCAGAAGCCGTTTCTCAGCAGTATTTTTGGCACGCGAAACGTCAGCCAGATCTTTGTACAAAAACTTACGCAGGAATATCTTTCTTTAAAATGGAAGGAAATAAACCCAGAAATTCTATTCAGTTAGGCATTGACGCCGAGAAAAAATGTTTTCATAGTGTTATCATTTCTGAGCTTGCGGTAGCCCACAAAATACTGCTACAAGCCCGTCGGATAGCAGGGATAGTTGAAGGCTACATCAACCAGCGTGAAGCCAAGCTCTCGCAGACTCCTCCAGGCCCGCCCAATAATAGTTAAATATTGTAAATAACTGATTATTAAAAAAGTGTGCAAGCTTGGCGAGCTACGATTCAAACTGTCAACGTCTCGATACCAATATCGTAGCCACTCTACATAATGAGTTGAGCTCAATAAAATCGTTATGTTAAAGGTAGTAGTGTCTGCTGACTTCTTACACTTCAGGCGTGGTGGGAACGGTTTAAGCTCTGTGTTGCATCAGTTAAGGTTTCGGAGGCCTCAGCTGCGCTGAAGGGCTTCCAAAGCTGCCTCCAAATGAGTCGCACGTGGTAAGTGGCTTAGCTTGGGGAATCATGTTCTTCTAAGCTACTCGGTCGATGCCGTAGAAGGGTGAAGGTGCACGTAGTGCTGACGTACGCAGAAAACTAATTAACCAAGTCGAGGCGGCCGAGCCAGCCAGCCAGGCAACAAACAAACAAACAAACAAACAAACAAACAAACAAACAAACAAACAAACAAACAAACAAACTGACTGACTGACTGACTGACTGACTGACTGACTGACTGACTAACTAACTAACTAACTAACTAACTAACTAACTAACTAACTAACTAACTAACTAACTAACTAACTAACTAACTAACTAACTAACTAACTAACTAACTAACTAACTAACTAACTAACTAACTAACTAACTAACTAACTAACTAACTAACTAACTAACTAACTAACTAACTAACTAACTAACTAACTAACTAACTAACTAACTAACTAACTAACTAACTAACTAACTAACTAACTAACTAACTAACTAACTAACTAACTAACTAACTAACTAACTAACTAACTAACTAACTAACTAACTAACTAACTAACCGATTAATTAGCTAGCTATATAACTAACTAACTAGCTAACTAACTATCTGACTGACTGTCTGACTAACTAACTAGCTGAACAAATAGCTAATAACTGAATAACTCACTAAATAACTAACAAACTATCTAAAAATTACCTAACTACAGCTAAGCCTCGTTAAATCGAAGTTAAAGGGGCCGCGCTATTTCATCGTTAGAACCATTGCTTCGTTATAGCGGTACGTCACCTTAGTTGCGACTGCCAAGTGCCAACTGGCTTACCTGCGGTGTGTCTATCAAACATAGCTGGCATTTAGAGTGCCGCCGATGTGTAGTCCGGGAGCCTTCACCCAGCGCGCAGGAAGCGGTCGAATATACGCACACACCAAACGAATAAGTCTGCTTTGTCAACGCGGGCCTGTTTCTTCAGCAACAGGCACGGCCTACAGCTCATAAAAAGCATAATAGAGGAATAATGTCGTAAACGACTGCGAGAAGCTTATTCAGAACGTTCGGCTCCGTTTTTTGATACTGAAGATGATGCGGACCTGTAAGAGACGGAGTGCTGAGGCAATTTCTTCATGAGCACCCGTTTTGGTTGGCTTTGTCGCACAGCTCACGAGCATGCGTGCTCAGCGCTTCACTACAGGACAGAAGTAAGTTGTGGAGAATGTATACACCCAACCCAAGGCTTTCATGATCGCCGCGTTCTGCGCAACAGAAACTGTTTTGAGTTTTCGTTTTCGGCCAGTTGGCCCAGTGAAATCAGCTGGACGTCGATATCGTGAGGAACACCAACGCCAAACTAACTGCCAAACGATTTGAACCATGCGACCGTGCTGCGAAAACGCAAGATAAACTGCACATGGAACCACATAAGCAAAACACGCTCACAGTGGGCCTTTTTCAGCGAGCAGAATGAAGGAACTCCAATGACCATGACACAATAAAAAAACAACAACCAAGATTCCTTATTTTGATGAAGGCCTTTTCGTTAATTCTTCGAACTGGGTTATTCCACCAACATTATTTTTTGTTACTATCTTGAAAATGTACACAGCTCGCTTTCAGTACCCAATACTTGTAAAGAAGAAAAATTGCATAATAGTGACCAAAATACACTAAGAAATCTGACCCAATAAATACTGGCAGGAATTATTTTTCCGCAGAGCGGGCAGAGAACCCCGCGCAGCATGGCATCGATCAAGAGGCCGCATACCCAATTTTCGGCGAACATGAGAGCACCAGCGCCAAACTCACGCGCTAAAGAATTGTCCATACAAAGGCTGCATGCAGGCCCCGCTTGAGGTGGGATAAGTTTTCTGAATGTTTTGTTCGGGGCTCGAAACAGCAGGTTATGCCCGCTGATAACAATTTGACACTTGAAATCGGTGTGATTTCAAGCGGCAAATAGTTAATATCGACATACTCAGCGCAATATCAACAGCGGGGTCTTTTGGAAGGTCGTTTTATCCCGTTATATGAAAATTTTACTTTGTAAAAGTGAGGTGTGAAGTTCTTTGGCTTCTCGCATAGAGTGGCTTTTCCTTCGCTATATCCAGTAATTCGTTGCAAGCTATTTCGCTATTGGGAGGTTTGGCTAGTTATCAATCAATCAATCAATCAATCAATCAATCAATCAATCAATCAATCAATCAATCAATCAATCAATCAATCAATCAATCAATCAATCACTCAATCAATCAATCAATCAATCAATCAATCAATCAATCAATCAATCAATCAAAAGTTTGTATCCCTAGCTATTTTTTAGTTTTAATTTAAAGAAATGATGATAGTAGGGACTAGTTTAGCTTAAGGAGTCAGCTCGCGCATTTTTCTACAGCCAAACAGTTGGGAAGAATAATTGCTGCGAACATTTATTGAGTCATGTTTTTAAATGTGTTTTGGTCTCTATTGCGTAATTTTTCTTATTAAGAAGCAAAGCATACGGAAAGCGGGCTGTGTAAATTTTAAAGACGCTAACAACAACAAAAAAACAGTGCTGTCAACATAACCCAGTGCGAAAAATTAATACAAAGGCCCTCCAACGAAATAAGAAAACATTTTTTTATTGCATTGAAGCAAACAAGCAGGAGAATTATTTTGACGGAAAACAAACCATGTTGAGATGTGGGAAGAAAGCATTTCTGACACATTTACGATCCTTTAAGGATTCTCGAAAAAAAAATACAGCAAGCAAGAAAGCAAAGCGAGAACTGAGGCGAGAAGAGTTCTTGAAAGAATCAGGGTGATAGAAAAAGTCTCTAAAAGAATGAATCTTGTATGAGATCTAGGGATACTCGGGATGCTGAAAAATGGCACCTATCGCTGAGAAAATAGGCCTAGTCCCCATTTCTTTCGAGCATCGTGATTTGATAGGCCACTTTAGTTATTTGTTTCACACCGAATCGAGTGCCGCAGCACACACAATCTCTAAAACAGGAAAGTGTTGTTCTCTGCTTTGAAGCACAGGGATCAAAGCCCTGTTTGTAAAACACAAACTGAACAGACATGTCGTTCTATCAACTCGTCGTGTTTTTTTTATCTACTGTCACAAGAGAAACACATTATTTCTCTTGTGTGTCACAAAAACGATCCCTTTGAAGTTTTAAACGCGCTATAGGCATGTTTCGCTATGACTGTGAAAGCAGGAAATGTTGTTTTGGATGCCAGCTAAGGCAGCTATGCAGTAGAGTGAGGACTCTTCTTTGTGTTTTACAGCACGTTTGGAGCCGTTCTTTCTTTTTTGTCTCTTCCATGGCCTCAATGATTTACAACTGTACCAGGAAAGCTATAGGTTAAAAAGTTATCAAAATATACGCTCTAGTGTTAGTTACGCGTTCTTCTGTGGCAATATACTGAGGGAGATGCACCTGCGACTCGGTGGTCTAACTCTAGTACGATGTTCTTACCCGCAGGGTTGATCCGGATTGCTGTGAATCACTGTATGAAAAGTGTAGACGCCGTTGATGAATAAAAGAAAACATTAGTAACTTCCAAGGAACAGTTTTGTTGCAATTACACGCAGTTGAAATCGAAAAACTTGCCCAATTTCTTTGTAAATATCGAAAAAATCTTCCTATCTTTTGCCAGTTGCATGCTGAAGTGAAGAAATATTATAAGGTAACGAAAATAAAATTTGCATTAACTAGTTCTGCAGTTAGCATGTTGAATTGTGGAAATATATTAAGGCAACGAAAAAAATTATGGAAGGTACTCAAGACTACTCATGTGCTTTGGATGCGAAAGCACTGCCTCATCGCGAGTTATGTTGCCAGTTTCGTTAAAGATCTTATTCATTCTAGTGACACATCTACTCATTAGCATAAATCCGTGAATAAATGCATACTCAAGGTTCACCTTTATTCGCCAGCAAGCAATGCGGTTTTGTGGCGTATGAGTTGCCTTCTCTGTCTCCCCTCTGTCTCCTTTTTAGTCCCAAAAAAGCCAGAAAATGTCGAAAAATAATTTTTCGGTAGCAGGCACACGTTACATTGTATGACGGAAGCAGTTAACCTGAACGGTCATGTATCTGTACGCTCTTCTAATACACTTTTTATGGGTCATGGTCGCGCAATTATCGGCATGCCTTTCTTTATTTCGTTTTCCTGCTAGTTGAGGGATGAACGCTGCGGAACACTCAACAACCGAAGTGCAAACATACGTATGCGTTCTTTCCATGTGTATAAATTTTGCTTTCTTACCGTTTGATACAACCCTCTCCCGCCTGTAAGTGCCCACAAGGCATTTTTCTGGGTGTATGTTCTTGTGCAGTAAAGCCGATATGTGGCTACGGCGCCAAATGATTCCTGGGTCGTTAGGAATTTGGCCACAGGGGAGAAACCGGGTGACCTCATTTTCTCGCTTATCTGTACCCAAACGGGACCCAAACAGCTTGGAACGAGGAACAAGAAAGTGCGCTGGGGCAGAGGCAGTAGTAAAGACAGAGAGAAATAAAAAAACAACAACAGACGCCCAGAGACAAATTTCACTACTGCAATGCAGAGACGTGCTAACGACGAATCGGGAGGCTGAGAGAACACGCCGGGAGGGAAGTGGAGAACGGTGGTAGGAAGTGGGTGCCGGAATTTCTAGAACCGGAAATGGGCTCTTCTCAACTTCCGGTTCGCGGTGCTCAGCGGCGGCAAAACTTTTCTCCGGTGGCGGCAACGGGTCGCGTATTCTCGCCGTCGCCCACGGGTCGCCTTCGGAAGCGCGTCTACGCTGACGTGTAACGAGATTCAAACCTTCGCAAGTAAGGCGCAGCAGATGTGCGTTGCTCTGCGTCATGGTGAAGTTTTTTGAAAAACAAAGGAGAGTACCTCTATTCGAGTGAGGTGCGCCAAATAATTTTTTTAATTTACTGAAGATCTAGTGGTATGTAGGACTTAACGTTCCAAAGCTGCACGCGGGCTGCGAAAAAAATTGTAGTAGAGAAATCCGGATTAGTTTTGACCGCCTGAGGTTTTTCAAGGTGCACTGTTAGTGCATTGCACACGCACGATTATGCATGCAACGCGGCCGCTGCGGCCGGATTAAATTCGGCATCTTTCAGACCAGAAACGGAACGCCACAGCCGCTAAGCCACCATGACGGGCAGAATTTCTGAAGAGAACAGTTTTGCTACTGATAACGGTTGTTGCTAATCATGATCGCATATCTGTTCTTTGATGTTCTTGCCGTGAACGCTATGTCAGACATCTGACTACAATCTTTTGTTGTTAAAAAAATTAGCCTTGCGCTGCCAGTAATAATTCCTTACGGATCAAGCTCTTGGAAAAATTTCGGAATACTTTGTTCTTAAACTCAGGCAATATCCGTTCTGTTATGTCCACTTGCTTATTTTTTGCGTCATCTTGCACATCATTTTATGCGATAACATAGAAGCCTCACCGCAGGAAAATGCCGGCGGCGACCGTCCGGGGCCGTCCAGAAAAATCCTGATTGGCTAGATGGCAGTGAGGTTACTAGTGAGGTCACCAGAACAGAGAAATACTACTGGCTGGAGAGCGGTGACGTCACCATCCCAGCGGTGGCGTCACCGTACAGGAGGATGCCAAACGGCTAGAGAAAAGTGCCGTCACCAGCCCGGAAGTGACAGACCGGCAGGAAGGTTGCAGACCAAGTTTGTCTATGTGAAGCCTCCACCTTCCAACCATGGCAGGTGGAAGGTGGAACGCAGTGTGCAGGAGGGCTCTGGAAGAGCATTGTGAATCTCACAAACCCCGCTGGTCACCTCCGGCCGACGAATCAACAGCTTCGAATGCTGTCGCAGAGCCAACGCATAATATAATTAGATGTTCATTATTCACAACAGCGCAGGAAACACGGACAAAAGGAGAGAATGACAACACAAGCGCTTGTGTTGTCTATTCCCTCCTTTTGTCCTTGTTCCCTGCGCTGTTGTGAATAATGAATACGTACCAACTCGCCCAACTTTTGTCACTCATGAATTAGATTTTCATGTCTGTTTGTAAGGAGTGTCAAAACACGACCACTAAGTAGAGAGGGCTGTGAAAAACGCAAGAAAACAACGAACTAAAATACCACTAGACTTATTCTCCCAGCAGCAGATGAAACTTCCATTGCAGTGATTCCCGCTATACAGTGCGGTGGCTATACCTGTTTAAAACTTAAAATTTTGGGCTTCCTGCACTATTGACCGGCGCGGAATATACAGCTTTTTTTTTTAAGTATCACCCAACATAGCATGGATGCCCAACGCGACTCTCTTGTACGGTGTGCGGACTATGAAAGTCCAGTGAAAGTTTTTTTTTTGTTAGCGAAATTTGAGTCTCGCGGACTAAACACAGGGTGCGGACAATAGACGGGAAAGTACAGTATATAATTTTCTGTGTGTACAATAACACAAGCTATCGATTTGTGGCTCAACATAAATCATGTATTTGAGAAAAGCGTGGGCTCTTAGAAGTAAGAAAATGCGTTCCCTTCCGCACTAGAGACTGGCTGCGCAAGAGCACCTACGTGTCGCAGCGATTTGGCATCGGGTTTGTAGTGACTGCGACGTATAAAAGTTCAAACTTCTGGGCCTGTCATTTTCTACCGGCTTGCCTACAGACACATATATTTTAAATCTCTTTGGTTGCACTTAAAACTGCATTTGGTAGCTTTTAAAACAAGCGGCAGTTTTGCCTTGACCTTTGTGCTTACCTGTCATCAATTTTGTTTTTATGATTTGTGAATAGTAACTAGTTTCAGTTCGGAGCCACTCTGGCGGCCAGCGTCACTCACCAGGAAAAGCGATTTTCATGTTTCGATGCATTCCATTTATTCGCCTTAATATGGGCACGGGGACTTCTCCTGCTTATGGAGGTCAATGCAAAAAAGCACGCTTTACAGGCGGTTGTGCCATGTGTCTTTTTGGTAGGAATGGACGCCGACGTTGAGGAGCTTACGGCATATTATATATTCAGATAATGGGACAGATCGTTAGGCGAGACTGAAAGAGGGAAGCCTCTATCCGCGTAATTAATATATCTTGGGTAGATAATAGAACAAAAAATATTGCTTGAACTTGCGTTGTTATCAGGAAACACATTGCTATACTTTCTTGCAGCCTATGCCAACAATCGTTAATCTCTATGCCGCTATCTGAGCAGCTTTGAAACTAGTCCACTCGAAAGCCTGTTGCTCACAGGACCGCTACATTAAATGTTGTAGCACGTATAATTGGCCGTTGTTTGTTTTTGCTAAGGACGCTGTACCATAATTGACTTCCGCGTGCTTGCGCGTGCAACTTACACCACATGGCGGCCATAACGATTAATTCCGAGCTTGGCCTCTACGCGACGAAGTTCCTTTTATGGGAAGGCGAAGAATGGAGACAGCCAGATATTGTTAAAAAGCAAGTAATATGAGTGGCATGAAAACCAAAATGAATCTTGCGAAAAGAAGCTGACGCGCAAAAATGATAAACGCGCGTGGCGATATGAAAGGGCAGCGTGTCGGCGGTGATGGAGATTGAGGTTGCGACCGGACGTGTGAAAGCTTCTTGTAGACGCTTCAGTGGCGAGATTAATAACCGCAGCCTCTGTCAGGGCTTCCATAACATGTCGCAGACGCTCTCCTTTGTGCTTCTTTCTTCCTGGCTTCGGTGGTTACCCTCTCGGCTGACCCAAAGAAGCTTTTCTCTTCGTCTTTACCAAACGCCAAAGGCTTGGTTTGTTTCATGCATCACTCTAAGGAACTCAGCGTTCTTCAAGTTACCTCCGACCTGCATTATTCTTTTGGCTGTATGGAGAAATGCCTTCGCGTGGACACGGACATAAAAGATGCGATACTGTGCTGTGTCCTTGTTCCCCGGGTGGCATGGCGAAGGAATGTGGAAGATACAAGTCTCCATAGTTATCAGCTATGCGTCTGCTCTGTGTAATAAACAAATAAACAAGCACTACACGCGGAATCAAAAATAAGAAACATGATGACTGAGGCCATATCAGTCTTACTTTTTCTTCGTATGAACTTCAATCATTTCTTCTTTCTTTTTAGGGTTGCCCAAGCTGAACTAATAATACCGTCTAGGAGAGCGCAGACTTACTTTCTTGTAGTGAGATCAACTATTGAAGCCTTCAATTTGTTTCTCTTAGTCTTATTTCAGCTGGACAGATATTTCTCTTTGTTTTCCAAACTCGTCACTCAGTCCGCTTCAGTGTTTCCGGCCTTGTAGCTTCAGCAAATATCAAAAAGGAAATAGCTCGGATAATAACTGAAAGTCTTGAATATTGTAAACTAACATACTGATTACAGTGCGTGGTAGAGAAAAGGTAGGCATATGGTTTCTTAACACCGAGAAAGTGAACAACGGAGGAGAAAGCGTCCAAGTGCTTGCCAACGTTTCGACGAGAGGACTTGTCTTCGTCTAGATTTAAAGAGAAAATTGCAAATTTGATAAAAGGTTGACTAATAAATAAAAGCTCCTGGAACCAAAGTGTCACCGCTCAACCACGTCAGGGTACGACAGGCAGTTTAATTAGGTCTAAAAAGAAAGTAACATTTTTATCTGATTATTGTTTGGTAAGGCTAACCACTGCATTGAGTCAACGACGCATGCTTCATTCTTTCAGACTTAATGTCACAAGAGTTTTGCTTATATGGTTCTGTTCGCATTAAATTCTCATGAACAGATGCATAAAATAGAAGTTGCGAATACACTTGCTGTCCCGCCTAGCATTATGTTGAGATCCACCTACGTATCGACATGCAGAAATATGGCTTTGGTTCGCGCATGTTTTCAGAAGGAAATATGCGGATCCCACTAGCGGAGATAAAGGCAGAAGTAAAATAACAAGCCGAAGAAATGCTGTTCAAAAATGAGAGGAAAGTGTTGATGAAATTTGGATTTTTAGTTCATGCTGAGCACTGTTGAAGTCACATCTCTTTGCTTTGCAAGCCCTTGAGCCCTGGTTTTCACGAGTTATTATCATAAAATTTTATGCAGGAATTTGCAGACAACAGCAATTCGTAAAGATATACGCTTTCTGAGCTCTCCCATTTCATGAGCCGCCTCGCTTCAAGTTTGCTGATCATGACTTTATTTTCAGTCATTTATACAACACAAGTTTCATTTTAATAACCTCCTCTAGCAAAATCCATTCCTCTTGCTTTGAATCTTGTTTCACACTTGGTATCTCCGTCAGCCGATGGAAATTTGAATCGCCGCCTCGCCGCCTAGGTAATAAGGATTCGGAGAGATCACTATTCTAATCAGGTAGCAGGCTTAATATACGTCAACCCATATGAAAACACTGAAGGAAGTATGCCAGCCTCAGATTGGCACCAACAAGCCTGCCTGCCAATTATAATCTCATTTTAACTATCAAACTATGCGTCATATCCTGAACATATTTGTACATGGTGTCCAAGATCAAAAACTTATCCGGTTTGCTGCGGTGTTGCAGGTACCCATAACTACGTTTGGAAGCTCAAGCTTTTGTGTCGTCACTTGTAGCCGGTAACGATAAACGATAAACACACAAACACGCACAATCACAAACGACCTCAAGCCCACCTCTTCACCCCCCCCCCCCCCCATTTCCTTTTGCCTTCCGCACACATAGAACACAAAACGCGCGAATACGCGTTACAAGTTGCGGCCGCCATTTAAGCGTGGTAAACTCGCAACAATATTTATACGAAACCCAGTTTGAATTAAAGCGCCGAGAACAAAGCATAACAACCAGTTCCTATCATATATTTAAAACAGTTGCGACTCTACACTTGTATTTGTATAACTAGAGCGAGAAAAGTTCTCTCCTTTCATTTGAATTGAACTATATTTTTTATTTTCACTTTCTGGGCTTTCTAATATTGGAATGAGCTGGGGCGGAAGCGGAAAAATGGAGTCATGTACTCCTTTTGTCTGACATAGAAGCTTTTGTATGCTTTCTAAGGACACAGTCATCCAGCTTCACCTGCAGTCCCAATTTCAGGTACGATTCTCCTGCAATGCTCCGAGGCTCCACATACTCGAATGTATTCTGGTTATTTAAATTTTTACATTGTGGCACGCCGCCAAGCCCAGCTTCCATGCATGATGCGCTACACCTGTCTGGGTGCCCAGCGTTGGCTTGAGTATGCAAACGTTCAAGCACGTTGGCCTTCATCGGAACAACACATGAGACTAGAAAAAATGAACCCTGCACAATTTGTATATAAAATATCCTTGCAGGTTTCTCCGTTAATCTGAACCATAGTCATTCCTACACCGTTATGTACAGCATTTAACCCCCCCCCCCCCTTTCCGTTTTCAAGTATATGTGCCCACTGGTGCACTCGTAAAATTAAAGAAAACTTTAAATCAGAAGAACCTCTTGAAATACAAATCGATTTTCGGGGTTACAAAGAAAGCAACTACAACATTTTAACAGCCTCGTACTAGTCTTGAAAATAAAGTGCTAAAAGCGGTCATAGATTTCGAAAGGGACGCAGAGCTCCCTTATTATAAATGCACTGTCCTTGGTTAGCCCTTTACAGCCTTGATTGTTTCTGCAGAAACGCATGCTTGCTCGCGGTGAGTGGTACAAAAGATAAACAGACTGTCCTCGTTAGTTTTAGTGTCCGCCGTGTTCCCTTCTTATTACACTCTCCTTTCGGTTCCTTGACCCTGACGCGACTACTGTTTGCACTAATGATTCGCGGGCATTGTACGCTTCACACCCTGGGCTGTTTACTGCTTGAAGGTATTTCCCTCCCTTAAGACAGAAGCAGCTTCCGCCCTCCTCACCAACCAACGCAAGTTTCTTTCCCTGGTTTTAATTCCTTCTTTTTTTTTTGGAGTCCACAGACGCCTCGTGTTGCTCCCATATGTACAGGCGCTTTCGGCAGAATTAACGAAGTCAATATTTTTTCGTGGAGCGCATCCACATTTTTGCCAGAAGGCAAGTTTCTTGTTGCCCTGAGGGACCGGCGAGACAGGGCACTGTAAGCTTCCCTATGGATTTTTTTTTCTCGGTTTAACAAGTTTCCCGTGGCTCGCCCGGCGTCGAACTTAGCTGGTAATTGCTCAGTCCAGCAAGGCTTTGTTGTTGCAGCCCCGAGGTTTAGCTAGGAACGACACGTAAAGCAAAAATACAAAAGAGAGAAAAGAAAACCGTAGCTCGGTCGGTTCCTTGCAGGCCCCACACTGGCAGCTCTGCCTCCCTTTGCTACGCTTTCGCTTGCTCCATCTAATTAGCGCTACCCATCGGCTCTCGCGGCTCAAACAAGAGGCAAAGACTTTTAACGGATTTGCGTTACTTTTGTTGAGCGCATTTCAAGAAAATACGGGGCAGTAAAAAAAAATAAAGGAAACTGAAAATTACAGCGAGCCGCAAATAACAACTCGCACGAAGGTGAAGTGTGTATCAGTTGAATGATTTAAGGCGTTCCGCAGTAAGGGCAACAAGGTGTTGCACGTGCGCGCTCTTCTGCGAATTGGGACGAGAAAAATACGGGAGGCAGTTAAATGCTGAAGATTTACTGAAGATAATTAGGTGCGCATGCGCGGTGACTTTGGAAGCACAGCCGAGCAATTAGCTAGTCGCAATAAAGTGTTTAGCACCTTTCGTATTTCCTGCAAGCATTCATTTGCATTTTGAGAGTAAAGAATGCTGCTGAAACTGGGGGCCCCCAACGCGAGGTTACTCTCCACTAACAAAAATTAACCGCCTGTACATCGATTTCTGCACAACGACGCACTGATGATAGAAGTTTTGACAGGTTTGTCTTGTTTAACTTTTCTTGCCCCAAACACTAATGCAGAAAGGGCTGTGTTATAAGGCTTTATTATAAAGAGAGGAGCAGTTTGGGGGCAGTTTGATGCTGACTGAAGAATCTGATGTTGGAAATAATGGCGAGTGGTGTGGATTAAGGAGGTTAACAGTGAAAAACTATAGGGACGCTTAAGTTATCTTAAGAGCGAAATGTGATAGAATTAGATTTCACATCTGTCGCAGCTGCTTTTGTAACTTTTGTGTGAGTTTGCATCGATTAAATTGCAACTGTAGGCCGAACGACCGCAATATTTCGGCTGCTAGCTGCAGTCGCAGGTATCCGCTATGATGCGACGGTGCCGATCACTTTTTTTGTCGTTTTCGATTTCGATTCTCTATTTAGGTCGCTGTCTAGAAACTAGGTTGCTCAAAACCAGGTGGGATGGTTGTGATGACGTCACAAGGTCACGCGCCCTCTCTCGACCAATCAGGTTGGCATATCAGGGCAGGTAATGACGTCGCAAGGTCACGTGACCTTGCTCGACCTATCACTGAATTTCGTCTAAGACATCGGCTGTGTTTTGGTATTACGACAACTCTGAAGGTACGTCATTAAAAAGAAGTAATGAGTGCTGCGAAACATGAATGAACTGTGTCTGTTCAGATGTCACATCAATGTTCCTTAGATCTCACGGAGGAGCCCTGATTCCCCTCCCCCCGCACGACACGTGAGGGCATTGAAGAGTGAAGGTTGCCTTTACATCTGCGCCGAAATTGGGAAACCAGAGTGAAGGTCGACATTTCATGCAAAGACTGCCCAATCGGCGCATATTTGCCACTTTAAGCATGAACTGAAAATTTGTCATCTTTTCTCTCAGCATAAGAGCCTCGCGGACGTAACAAGTGCATTGTGCTTTCAGCTGTACTACAAAATGCAAGGCCATGTGGGCCCACACTCTCTGAGCCAAATGAAAATATACACATGGACAAAACATAAGTATATCCTTAAAAAGTTAGCAACGCAGAACGTAACGACGGAGACACACAAAGTCGACACAGCTGGGGCTGATTTTCAGCCACTGTGTGTACTTCTCGTGTTCCCGTCTTTATTTTCTGCGCTGTTAAATTCACAATGGCAGACATACAAGCCCAGGTTGTTGTTCTAGCATAAATGTGCCGGCTTACGGGTGCCGTTCTGGCTTAGTTGCTTTGTAAGGTGGTCGAATATGGATGTGCTAATAAGCCGTGCTGTCAAGCTACGCTTCGGCTGCAGTCAGCGGCTGAACTAAGATATAAACTCCGTGTCGAAGTTCTAACCGGTATTAAGGCTGGTGGAAGTGTTTCATCAAATGAAAAATAAAAATAAAATAAAAACTCGACAGGAATCACAGCACTTTCTGCACAAGCAGCAGCCTTTAGCTTTCAGTCAAGTGATGCCATAGATGTCTCTGTTAAAAAGCGGTGGGTTTAGCTTCAATTGCAAACGCGATACCTCCTTCCACGCGTCATTTTCCTAAAAAAAAACGAAGACAAGCCTTCGTACTTTTGCATTTTTGACACGTTGGCTTTGCTTCCTAATTAGTTGCTTTCGCGAATCTTTGCTGTGCTTTATATATTTACCAGCCCCCGGAATGACTATCCGTGCCTGTGCACTAAAATAAAAGTTGTCGTAGAGGCAGGGCCTTGATCGTCTTGTTGCATTTTGCTTGAGGAAAGCAAGTGCTGCGTAATGCTTGACTACGTCCACTGCAGTAACTACGCCCACTGCAGGACAAAGGCCTCTCCCATGTCTATCCAATTAACCCTGTCCTTTGCCGGCTGCGGCCACCCTAGCCCCGCAAGCTTCTTAATCTCATCCGCCCACCTAACCTTCTGCCGCCCCCTGCTACGCTTGCCTTCTCTTGGAATCCACTCCGTTACCCTTAAGGACCAGCGGTTATCTTGCCTTCGCATTACATGCCCGGCCCAAGTCTGTTTCGTCTTCTTTATTTTGATTCCGTTAACCCGCGTTTGTTTCTTGGCCCAACCACCACACTTCTGAAAACTCACAGAACACCAAGGAGGCCTATTAGCGCAAGAGAGTTCAGATGCTACGATTCGAATGTGGGTCACTTATAGAAAGAAGAAGCTGTGATTCACGTGACTCACATGCATACAAATAGTAAAATTTCACTCAGAACGAGTCTAGAAATTGACTGACATCACTTTAAAACCTACTCGCTCACTATTGAAAAAAAAACGGGTACATATTTACACGAATCACTTTGTAAAAAGACGTGCAATGTCGTATGTGTCCCTACCTCAGTCTTTTCAACGTGTAAGAAAAGTTGAGTTAGAACTTAAAATTTTATCAAGAAGTGTTTTAGACAGTTCACTGGTGGAAAAAGTTGAAACCTCAAAAATTTGAAAAGAAAATTTCTCGCCAAAATAGGCTGCGTCAAACTGTACACCGCACTTGTAAAAACTCACAGAACACCAAGAAGGCCTATTAGCGCAATATACAACATTTTTGGTGTTTTTTTGATAGTTTGGTAGTGTGTAGCAAGCAAAAATATGACACGTAGGTGCACGGTTGTGCGTTTTCCGGCATTTGAAGCAAATCGCACAACACGGGCTTCGCTGTCGTACAAAGGGTTAAAGGCTGGTGAGGTTAATAATTTTCGAAAGTTTACGTGTCACTTCGACCATCTGTGCGGTCAGGTACGCCGAAGTGGAGAGTCTTGGAATTTTTTCGACCAGGTGGGCAGGCGTTTGGGTTGATGCAGAGGTTACAGTACTAGAGCACTTTTATATTTCCCCTCCGTGAAAATGTGGTTGCCGTGGCCGAGATCGAACTCGTGAGGTTGTGCTTCGCACCTGAACGCCAAAGCCACATAGCCGCCTCGGCGGGAGCATCGAAGGCTACTAAAGAAACATCCTTACCTCTCTCGCCAATATACAATTATAATGTATTAAATATATAATATACTCTAACTTGCGATAGGGAGCTTCAAGCAGACTATTTGCTATTGAGACTAACGGATGTCAAGATTTATTAAACGGGCGTGGCTGTGATTAGCGCCTCATGATGTGTTAGTTTCTACAGTACGGTGTCCTGACCGTTTTAACCTGTTCGAGGTACCCCAGAGTTAAGTGCTAAACTGACAGTGGGCATAAAACTAACGGCGCCAAAAAAATAACGGACGTGGAGCAGATGTAAAGATGTACTGAGCCCTTGGGATTAAAATATAAATCCTGAAATTCTTGGAAGAACTTGCTCACTGAAGGCATTTTAAATCTTCTAAAAACTCACGGATTGACCATTAGCTTACTTCACCATCTCTCTCCCCTCCTATCTCCCCTTAGACTGTCTCCTAATCTTATTTCTTTAGAACTAAGACTAATATTACAATGGTAAAACTAAGCAAAGCAGAAAAGCAGAAACTGCAGAGGCACAGAACATTTGAATTTCTTTGTGCTTTTTTAGGCTTAACCTTTGTAGGCACACGTCACTTAACGCAGCCTTGGTTGTCATGACCATGCTTCTTTTCTCTACGAATCATTATAAAAAATGCCGGGTAAAAAAAAGTATTTTATTGCACTAAAGCTAGTTACGTTGAGCGAAAATTCCTGATGATCGCAATCCGAGTCTGTGACACCAGTAAAGAAAGAGCAGGAAGACGACAGAATGTAAAAGTAAGTGCAATACACGTGCTTCCTACTACCGGGCAGTTTAAAGCGGACGAGTTTGGGCGGAGGTATATGGAGGCGTATTCGAACGCGGTAAATTCTCGGCAAACACCGCACTGCTCAGTCGGAAAGATTGTCCTGAGCGACGTAGGCGATGCGCAAGGAACACTTGCTGTTTATACGCCCTCGTGAAGAACTACGTCGGCTTAAAATTAAATCCCGAGTTTCGCAGAACTGCCAGCGCAGCTGCTACGCGCAGGTGCAGGCTTACATCTGTACGCCAGCTCAGATCTGAATATACCCTCGTGCCCAAGGCTTGAGGAACATTCCTTCTCTGTACTGAAGGATCCCTACATTGCTTTCCACCCCGACTGCGAGTAAAAAAAAAATGAAAGCGACTCGCTTTCAAGCCTCGACATCTGGGACGGGGCTCGGAGTGGGAGGCTCGTTTAAAGGAGTGACAGCAGATTTTGGAAAGCAGGGAGGTTAACCAGATTTGTGCTTAGTTAGCTGCTTTGAACTGTGATGAAGGACGATAAAGGTATTGTACGGTATGTGTGGTTTAATGCCCCGAATCTGCACGTGGGCTATGGGGACAGTCCTGACGGAAAGCTCCGGATAAAAGAGCGCGCAGGCGTTTTTCGAGCTTCGCCTCTATCGGAATGCCGCGGCCGTGGCCTCGATTCCATGCAGTGCCCTTGGGCTCTACAACCGAGGGCCGAGGCCGCTCAACCTCCTCGGCGGGTGGAGGATAAAGGACCAAGACAAATGAATGCATATAAAGCCTATGTATGCACATGCAGGTGGACCTTGCTTTTCATAAAGAATGCAAGCTCTCTAACCGAGTGTCCTCAGCTGGTTGCGAACGTAATCCCGTGTCACACTCACCTTCCGGGCCTGCGTATTGAGTAAACGAAGAGAAGAAAGTGCCATAGGACCTAAGAAGTTGTCCTGGCAGCACTGAAGCAGAGAAAAATGAAAGATTCGCACACGGAGAATTAACCTTGATCGAGGTTGCGCCTTCGTTTCGCTTTCGAATAGCGTTTTTTTGATGTTTACGCTCTGAGCAACGACATAATTATCAGTGTCGCACATTTTTTTCTCCACACAGATTCGATCGACATTATGCGATCTCATACTGTTAGTTTTCCAGCTAAACAGCAATAAACGATATAGAAAACTCTCTCCCATTATTGAGATCAATATATGTCCAAAAACCTTTGCCCGTGGACTGGAAAACTGTGGCAGTGACCATCACAAAAGCTACTCAAGTAGAGCCCGGCAGCACCGAGGTCACGTGGGATGGCAAAATTGCATTTCACTATTAACAGCATTGAATAATGTCCTGAACATGATATTCTAGATGTATGTGCTCACGAGATGTCGAAAAATCAGCTGCGCATTTCGGTCATTACTTCCTGTGTCGAGTGGGAAGGCTGATTAATCCAGAGCTTCTTTGCACCTTATCTGATGTGAACACACCAAGACATTCACGAACAGTACTAAATGAGGTGCAGCTCAAAACCACGCGATCCACTGCGAAGGGTAGGTCGTAGGTCACCCAACCTTCCTACATACGTGCTATAAATTGTCGCAGAGCCTCGGGTGTCCCACTCAAACTTCCGAGCAGCGTTTTTTTGGAGTCAAAGGACACCACTCGTCGGCGACCAAGGCAGGTGGAACAAACAGAAAAAAAAGAACACAAAAAAAGCGCCACCAGAGAAAGGTGGAACCAGAGGTACGCAGAGAGGAGTAAGCCTCTAGTTTCCGGACCGGTGCCGCTGGCGTCAACGCGCACTCAACGCTGCAGGGACTACACGCCACGCGTGCCTAAGTGCTGCGCGCTGATGCGGTACCGAGCGGCGAAATAAGCATGCGGACAGCAGCAGGCGCGAGTGAGGTGGGTGCGCTCACAGCGAGTTGTTTACAAACAGCGGGGCCCAAAATCGAGACCCGGCGACGCTCTTCAGTCAGTGTGGTCTCCTCCTCACCCGCCAGGCCATCTGGGCACTGCTGCGCCAGTGAATGGGGGTGCTCTCCTTTTGAAGGGGCTGTTGACGAAACTCGGGGAAGCGGAAAAAAAAAGCGAGGTGTGTGCAAGCAGTAGGTTAAACATGTGAATGCCACGTGCACACGCACGCACGCACACGCGCAAAATAAGACGGTGCTTTCGGTTTTCTGCGTATGGAATAGAAAACTCGGTGGTGCCTTTCATGAGGATTAAGGCGCATCGAAATGAAATATGTAGCAATGACTCCACGCGCTAACTTTTACGTTCGGAATTGTTATTTGTTATATATTAATTGCAAGGCTGAAAAGGCAATGTGTGCTCGCGCAAAAATGGTTTAATGTTCAGCAGCCCTGATTAGACTGACATTACTAGGGCTTTCAAAGTTAACGTTGGCAGTAAATAACCACGCAGTTTCGTAATCCACGGGTAACGGCTACATCTGAAAATAAAAATAAAACGGTAAAAGCTTTAAGTCACTCAGGCAGAGAAAATCCTAAAAAAATAAACACGGAGACATACAAAGAGAAAAGATATGCCAGGACATTTCAAACTGAATTCAAAGTGGGCTATAGCAGGGAAAGAAGACATGTCATACGCTTAAACGCGTCATGTGCGCCATGTGCTTAGTTAGGTTAAGAATCAAGCTGACCTTATTTCAGTATTCAACATTCGGGGTTGTCCACAGGCTGCTGCATTCGACTGCTGAACGCGACTTCTCGAATTCGAAGCCGGCTGCAAGGCCACATATCGACCGGGTCAGAATGTGTCCAATAGCATCAGATGTTCGAAATTAGTCTGGAGCTTTCAACTACGACATGCTGGAAGCCAACAATGTCTGTTTGGCACGCAAAACATCAAAACATCATAAATTACAATTAAACTCATTTTCAGACTTTGCTAGCAGTTAAGCGCAGCTACGCAAAAAATTAACCATAATGAAAAAATAAGCGCTATGCAATCCTACCATCTACAAAGGTCAACAAAGCGGTATATTCATTCAAAGCGGTATGTGTCTTTCCGCTGGTAGAAGCACGCCACGCGCACATCAAGTGTGTAGTTATTAATGATTTAGTTTTCGAAACAAAACAGCACAGTGCTAGACATCTAGGAATAGGTACATTGATTAACCGGTCCGTAGTTTTATCATGCAGTTTTCATTTTGATTCTACTCACCTTATATGTAAAGTGCACTTATAAAAACTGCCACTAGATCGATCGTGTGGAGTTTTACATTTTTCTGCTGACATACCAGGTTGATGTTTTGTTGTAGCTATTGCTGTTGATGGCGACAAAGATATGTAAGTGCGTGAAGTATATTAAAAAATAAACACCAGTGGAAAAGCTTAGATTCGAATGTGAACAAAGGAATGTGTTCCACAGAAGAACTGTCTCCGCTTATCTGCGCCGCCAACCGGAACCCCATAAAGAAACGCTGCAAACTTTTTCTTCCCCATATCGCAGACTCCTTATCGTCATTGCTGCGGGGGAAACACGATGTTAAACAAAAGCTGCATTGAGGAATCTTAAAAATAAGAAAGCTTCTCTTCACAACGAAACAGCGAGGTAAACTGTTGTCCTCACAGATTGTTCGAGAGGAAGAAGCAGTTCGTTTGCTGTCGTATTTACTTTAGAAGCACAGCCGCAAAGTGCGGGCGTCAGCAAATTTCGCAGCGTTTGGGTATTTTCCGGCTGTACAACGCCCGGGGCGATGCAGGCATCGGCGCCTCCTCTCCACTTGCGTCCTCGTTCCCAGCTGCGTTGGGCGGCTTACACTCGCCAGCAGCTGGCACTGTAGTCTTCTAGGGTTCGTTTTGTTTAATTTATACATATACAGGGTGTCCCGGCCAAATTTAGCCAAAGTTTAAAAATATGCCGCGACACTCTAAGACAACGCGACCAAATGCATGTTGCTGGCTACTGTACGGAGCAACTCGCACTATTATTGTATCGTGATTAATTGCATAATTAGTCGAGATTAATTAACGAACTTCGCAAGCAACGAAGATAGGCGAAAAGTCCAATGAGAAAGTTGTAGAACGGTCCGCGAAACGTCCAAATGAACAGTTTCTAACTTTCCATCTATTACTTATCGGCTCTTTTTCGCTCTCTGCAGATGCCCGCGAAATGCAAACAAAAAATACCACGTGACATGCCCGCTTGCGCGCCGCGATTGCAGTGCTCTGAAACGTTCCGCATAGAAACGAACAGATCATTTAGCCCGGTGTGCTGCTTAAAAAAGTGACAGGGCTGCGACGCAGGCGCTGTCTGCGCGATTTACGCGGGCGCATGCGGGGCAAGGACTGTGTCTGCTTGTCGCTATCAAGCGCCCCAAGGGAAGCATACCGCTGGCCTATATCGCACAGCCAGTGCTAGCGTCGCAGCCCTGTCACTTTTTTAAGCAGCAGCACACCGGGCTAAATGATCTGTTCGGTCCTACACGGAACGTTTGAGAGCACTGCAATCGCGGCGCGCAAGCGGGCATGTCACATGGTATCCCTTTGTATTTCGTGGGCATCTGCAATGAGCGAAAAAAAAAGCCGGTACGTAATAGATGTAAAGTTAGAAACTGTTCATTTGGACGTTTCGCGGACCGTTCTACAACTTTCTCATTAGACTTTTTCGCCTGTCTTCGTTGTTTGTGAAGTTGGTTAATTAATCTCGACTAATTATACTTATAGACACAATACAAAAATAGTGTGACTTGCTACATACAATATACAGCAGCGTGCATTTGGTGGCGTCGTCTTAAAGCGCCTCGGCGTATTTTTAAACCCTGGCTAAAGTTAGCTGGGACACCCTGTAGATATGCGGTAGAATAAGGCCACCCGACGCATCTTCGAATACAGCGGCTGTTCGAATCGCCAGGTGCATGTGCATATTAGAACCCAAGCATGTGTACACATAGTGTCAAATGTTAGGAGCCCAAGGCGTTTTCTTCGTAGTATTGATGTGCACGGTTCTTGTAGCATCCCAGAAAGATAAATTACATATCAGTGGATAGCTTTGTGAATGGGATGGTTAGTATAGATTGCAGCCCCAGACTGCCGAGTCTTCTTCTCGTTAGGGATGCTCTTCTGAGATGAATAAATTACATTTTGTGCGATTGAAATGCCCATGTATTCATAGGAAGAAATGGAGGATATTGCGGGAGAAAAACCTGACACACAAAATAAAAATACCATGTTTATGTTACATTAACAGACATCCTCCGTGGTCTACGCTAAATATACTGTACACTCCATATAGTACATATGTACTACATATGTACAGTCTTGGTCAAGAGTCTTAAGGCCATAGCGTTCAGGTGCCGCGAAATGAATATTCCTAGAATGCTCCGTATAGCGGATCATTCAAAACACAAGTGGAGCAGGAAGTTTCTCTACCGCAAGAAGAAACTTTTTGCTAGCATTTCAAGGTCACTCGCTCTTTAATAGTGTCGTAGTGGCTCTGTTATGCGACTGAAGCGAAAAGCTTTCGGCCTTAATACTTTTGATCACGGCTGTACTTATGTACACTACACTACCACTACATATAGTGAACACCAGTAGGTGTGCACTCGCAAAGCCCAGCTTTGACTGAGCTCGCGAGTGTGGCGTGCACAATCTACTTCCTCTGCGCACGCTGGCTCCTTTGGCACCGTAACTATTATTAGAGAGTTATAGCCCCACCGGACGGAAAACGCGGTAACTACGGCAAGTGCTACCGTACGGCAAATGTGGCTAAGCAAGCCTGGATATGGTAGCAACGGCAACGCGTTACTGTATTTACTGTACGGGCCCCTGGCTGTGCTAAACTGTCTGTAATGTGAGCCAGTTTAGCGTAGCGCGGTAAAGCTTTGTCGCTGTCTTGTAACCTTGTAACCAACGTTTCCTCTTGAGTTGCTAACTCCACATTAGTCTTCTCTTTCTTTTCTTTTTAATCTCTTTAGTTTTCCTTATTTTCTAAAATATACATTCAAGCCTCTTTCTTTTACTTTCTTCTTCCTCCTTCCTACGTTTCTTTTCTTGACTGGACCTAATCCTATAGCATGAATAACTTGCCTGTACTTCTGTACTTCTTATGCACTTGCGCCTTGACTAAACGAGCTGCAGTTAAAACACTCGCTCCGCGATTCGCTGTCTGTGCCTTGCAATCCCTGTGGGTTCTTTTGACAAACGCTGTGTGTTACGTTTACCGCAAACTTACGCACCAACAATACCAGCTCGCAAAATACTAGGCCGGTAGTAAACAAACATCTGTGCAGTTCTCACTTGCTTATCGTTCAGAGATCTGATTATCTCGAACAATTTGAAGCGAGCGTCACGCTTTGGTTTCAACTTTTCTTACCTCAAGTTCATTTACGCTCCTTGTTCGTACGTCTAGCAGTTACACGTGCCCGCACAGAGTCCAGTCATGAAAAAAAAAAATGGACCTCATATCAAGGACAGGAGCTCAGAAAAAAACAAAAAATAAACCTAGCTTGACCTCTTTTTCGGGAAATGTACACTTCAATCGCTCTTTTTTATTTCCCTTTTTTTTTACGCGGAAGTATGGTTATTGGAAAACGTGACAGAACTCGAAACGGACTCTCTCTGGCTCGACTTAGCGCTAAAGCCCCAGGTCCGATCGAAGGGGCAAGACACTGCGGCGCATTCAGAGTCCTCGTATGGGATCCGTATCGACATAAACTTCCCTTTTGCTGCGGCTGTCTTGCTTTTTGCCAGCGGGAATGTTTTTCGGAATAACCAAAACCCTTATGATGGCCTTACTTTTGAATCTAACAGGAAAGTTTGGAAGAAGCTTTTCAGAGCCTGACAGTGCATTTTATTCCGGTCACGGTCGTTGAGACAGGCTACAAAGAACCGTGTGCTTTAAGCGCACATATTGCTTGCTATTGGAGACACGTTCTCTATGGAATGAAAAGCTAAGGCAATTTTGCCTCTGAGGTCAATTTAACTCTTTGCCTAGGGAGTATACTGCGTCTACACGGTTAGGCAATATTTGTGCATGACCTCATAGCTCAGGTTATCGTGCACTTCAGCTTGACAGTCATTGTAAAACAACACTTATTGCGGAGCCTACGACTGTCTCCATGTCAAAAAGAAAAAAAAAACTTGAGGGGACACTTGAGTTCCTCCTTAAGGGTGTGACGCGATAACGTTAATGGGTCCCTTCAGCGACTTGGGGTGGTCTTCTTTGCGTATCACATTGAAGACACCGACACTGTTCTTGTTTTCAGCACCACATAAAGATTAACATACTTTTAACCGTACAGAGCGATAGCATTAGAGATCATTCCCGCGGAAGCACTCCGACTCTGTCGCCTCCTTTCAACCCGCATGCCCATAGATATGCGGAATCGGTCATTCTCTACTCTGCAGTCACAGATAACGGAGAGTCCTCACACCGCTTCTGGCGCAGTGGTTAAGAGATGCGCCACTGCACCGACAGGTGGCTGCTTCAAACACAGCCACCGCTGGGGCTTGTGAGACCCAGGATGCTCTTCCCGAGCAACCTTTCGGGACCATTGATTAATTTAACTGTCACCTGCCGCGGCGGCAGTTTGCTCCGGTGAGCAGATCTGCAGGTTGCGATGACGTCACCAGGTCATTTGGCCTAGGTGGCAGGGGTACACCCTGCTTTTCTCTACACGCTAAAGCCGCCCACGCCGAGGTTGCCGCTGAGCGGACACTTCAAGCAATCTCGTTAAAATTTCAGACACTATGTAGTTTCAGCTGCTTAGATATAGAGGGATGTTACACTGCGCCTCCGGGGTGCTCGTCGTTTCAGAAAAATTATGGGGGCACTTAAAACAACTTACGTGCATTGAATGAGAGAACGTTTTTTTTTATTTCCTTCAAGTTTTATTCATTTGTTTCTCTTCTTTTCTAATGATGCGCCTACTCCTTAGCATAGCATACGGTAACGCGCATACTGGGTTCGCCTTTGTTCGCCTAGAGGCAACGCGGTTTTGTGGCCTTTGATTTGTATGCTGGCCTTGCAGTTTGAAAATGCTGGGTTCAATTCCGCGCACTTTAGGACGAAATTTTATCTCTCCTTAATACCATGGTGACGTCATCTGGTATTGTTGGGACTACTTCTGCTTGTCAACGCCGACGCAGGGTTTCGTCGCCAATGAGCCATATAACGCTTTCGCATTAATACCTGACAGGGAATGGAATATCCCATAATTGATGTGAAATGTTCATGCAACTGAAAATAGTCTGATTTACACAAGTACATCTACTTCAGAATAATACCTCAGTAAATCATTGTAAACGGTGCGAAGCAATAGACACATACTACGTACCGTTTGTCTCGCATTCCCTCTTTTCTTTTGCCGTTAGGAGATTATTTCCAAACTTTGCGCCGAGTACTCGAATGAATTAGACAAGAAAACTTTTTTTGCTTACTGAATGCCTTCGGCGAGAAAATAATGCGCAGTTCTTGAGTTCACCTGACTGGAGTTCAAACACGCCATGTCGTTATTTAAGATTGCAATAAAATTGCTACTTTAGCTGGCATGCAGCTGTGGTTATATGCTATTTATGTACAGGGAATAAACTTCAGTCTATAATATCCTAGCGATATAAAGAGGCAGCGGACATGATCGGGACCTGCAGTGCGGACGACCGATAACCGGTGGTCCGTTAGAGTAAAGGAATGGAGTCTAAGATAACAAAAACATAGCCAGAGATGGCAGATAGTCAAGTGAGAATATGAGATAAGAGAATTTTAGAGAATGGAGGGGACGCAGCTAGAGAGGGATTTGGCTTGGAGGTCAGCAGGAAATGCTTTCATCCTAGTGGATGTAAGCGCGCTTACGAAGGTAGCACAATTATCGTAAAGGGAAATTTTATTTATTTATTTTTCAAAGGCTGCACAATGGTTACATGAGGAGTCGGCGTGAAGGACAACGAAAATGATGACATTATTTTTTACTGTGATTTTGAATTGGTGATGGTCTGCCAACAAGGCAACGTGGCGGAATAGTCGTTCTAGTTACTGCCTGTGCTTAGAAAATGGTCTTATAAAATGTTGTGATGCGGGTGCGTTGGGGTGTGATTGCTTTAAGATGGCTGCAGCGAGATAAACGATGGGCTAGACGGATGAAGCTATCCTGCGCCAAGGTAGAAAAAAAATGTGTGGTAGAGGTGAACACGTGCTAGTTTATGGCGATAAGCTTAGATGCGGAGATCAAGAAGAGAGTTTTGTTCTTATACATTACTACAATAACAGGGGTTGTAAAAAATGAATTAAGCTGCGCGATTCTGAATGGAATCTAGCAAATTGATTACGTTAACTGGATAGGGCGAAATTCAAAATGTGAACGCCCTACATTAGTCCTGACAAGTGCTACATACTCGATAAGTGTGACAGCAGGAGGTGCTAAGGTTGCAGCGTAGAGGTTCAAGAAGGCGATTAGAGGAGCTAGCAATTCGATTAATATGACTGGACCAAGATAGGTCTTGTAGAGATCTGAATGCTTAGGTATTACTTAACTGTGTCGGTTAGAATGATTGAACAATCTTAAAGGCTAAAAGTGCGAGTTGGGTAGCATCGATGGAGGTGAAATGAAAGTAATAGAGTTTTGTTAATATTTCGCTTAATGATCCATGCAGCAGGTTGTTCCGCAGAGCGGCAGAGTCAGATAGGTCAGTTACGGGGTGGTAAACTTAAGTAATCATATGCAAAGCCCTGAGTGTTGGATGCAACGTTGTGGGGTGGGTCATAAAAGAAGAAAAAGGGGTCCTAGCACATTACCTTGAGGGACATTTGACAGGACCTGGGAAAAGAGGAATGAGTAGGAGTTGGCAACAATAGACTGGAGCTTGAGTAGCAGGCGATTATGACGAACTTCGCTGAAAGCGTTCACAAAACCTAGAAAGAAAGCGTCACTGGGTATATTAAGGTCAATATTTGAGCGTATGCCGTGGTGAATAAAAGCGAGCTTGGTCTCACAAAAATGGCTTTGACGGAAGCCATGCTGACTCGGATGAAAAAAGTTGATAGATAACTAGAAAGCAGCAACCTAGGAATAAATAATACGCTCCATTATTTGGCCTAAGCGATTGTGATTGGGGCATTTGCGCATGATTCGTCACAATTCTTGAAGACGGCAAAACCGTCCCAACCCTGCAATCAGCGGGAGCGCAACGTGTAGTGTGAGTGACAACATAAAGTTGCTATGTTTAATATTTTTGAGCGTTTAAGCAATTATACCGTCAGTTCGCGTCAAGAATGAGTTCTTTAGTTCATCAAGGAGATCAGAAACGCCATTTGGGTCGAAGGCAATAGCCATCATTCGAGGATGCGCCTAAGGTGGTGGTGATGAGAGGCGGACAAGTCAACAAATTGTGAATCGTGAGGTTCAACGTCCCAAAGCGACGCATGCGCTATAATCGACCCAGTAGTAGCAAGCTCCGCAATACTTTAGACCAAACGTGTTCATCATCGTGCGCGGAAATCGCACAGCACTCAGTCGTTTTTGTGTTTCCCCTGTACAGAAATACGGTCGCCGCGGCCGGGTTCAAACCCGCGACCTTGTTATCATCATCATCATCATCAGCCTTACTACACCCACTGCAGGGCAAAGGCCTCTCCCATGTCTCTCCAATTAACCCTATCCTTTGCCAGCTGCATCCACCCTTTCCCTGCAAACTTCTTAATCTCATCCGCCCACCTAACCTTCTGCCGCCCCCTGCTACGCTTACTTTCTCTTGGAACCCACTCAGTTACCCTTAAAGACCAGCGGTTATCTTGCCTTCGCATTACATGCCCTGCCCAAGCCCATTTCTTTCTCTTGATTTCGACCAGGATGTCATTAACCCGTGTTTGTTCCCTCACCCACTCTGCCCGCTTCCGATCTCTTAACGTTACACCTATCATTTTTCTTTCCATGGCTCGCTGCGTTGTCCTTAACTTAAGCTGAACTCTTTTCGTTAGCCTCCACGTTTCTGCCCCGTAGGTGAGTACCGGTAAGATTATGCTGTTGTACACTTTCCTCTTGAGGGAAATTGGTAAACTGCCACTCATGATCTGCGAGAATTTGCCATATGCGCTCCACCCCATTCTTATCCTTCTAGTTATCTCCCTCTCATGATCCGGATCAGCTGTCACTACCTGCCCTAAGTAGACGTATTCCGGCACAATTTCTAGGCTCTCGCTGCCAATTGTGAACTGTTGTTCCCTTGCTAGGCTGTTGAACATTACCTTGGTTTTCTGCATGTTAATTTTTAGACCCATCGATCTGCTCTGCCTGTCTAACTCGTTGATCATGATTTGCAGTTCACCTCCTGAGTGACTCAGCAAGGCAATGTCATCAGCAAATCGCAGATTATTTAGGTATTCTCCATTTATTCTTATTCCCAACTGCTCCCAATTCAGGCCTCGAAAGACCTCCTGCAAACATGCGGTGAACAGCATTGGCGAGATCGTGTCTCCTTGCCTGACGCCCTTTCTTATTGGAATTTTATTGCTGACTTTATGGAGGACTATAGTAGCTGTGCAGTTGCTATATATATCTTCCAGTATTTTGACATAAGGCTCTTCTACCCCCTGATTACGCAATGCCTGTATGACTGCTGAGGTTTCCACTGAGTCGAATGCTTTCTCGTAATCAATGAAAGCTATATAGAGAGGTTGGTTATATTCTGCGCATTTCTCTATCACCTGATTGATAGTGTGAATATGATCTATTGTGGAATATCCTTTACGAAAGCCTGCCTGATCATTTGGTTGATTAAAGTCTAACGTTGCCCTGACTCTATTAGCGATTACCTTAGTAAATACTTTGTAGGCAACGGATAGTAAGCTGATCGGCCTGTAATTTTTCAAGTCCTTGGCGTCTCCCTTCTTATGAATTAAGATAATGTTTGCATTCTTCCAAGCTTCTGGTACAGTCGAGGTCATAAGGCATTGCGTATACAGGGTGGCTAGTTTTTCTAGCACGATGTCCCCTCCATCCTTCAACAAATCTGCTGTTACCTGATCCTCCCCAGCTGCTTTTCCCCTTTTCATTGCTTCTAAGGCTTTCTTTACTTCATCTTTCGTTACTGGCGGGATGACGCATTGCTGTGCACTGCTGTCTTTCTCATTAGCGCTCTGATTACATTGGCTACTGTACAGGTCTGTGTAGAACTCTTCGGCTACGTTAACTATCTTATCCATATTGCTAATGACATTGCCCTGCTTGTCTCTTAATGCATACATCTGGTTTTTACCTATGCCTAGTTTCCTCTTCACTGTTTTTAGGCTACCTCCGCTCTTTATAGCATGCTCGATTCTCTCCATATTAAACTTCCTTATGTCGGCTACCTTGCGCTTATTTATTAACTTTGATAGCTCCGTTAGCTCTATTCTATCGGTAGTGTTAGATGCCTTCATGTTTTGGCGCTTCTTAATCAGATCTTTCGTCACCTGAGATAGCTTCCCGGTATCTTTTTTTCGAACTGTCCTACCGCCTACTTCTACTGCGCACTCCGTAATTATTGATGTCAGGTTATCGTGCATTGAATGAACGTCAAGATCATCTTCCTCAGTTAAAGCCGATGATCTGTTTTGCAGCGCTATCCTAAACTCCTGTGCTTTCCCTCTTACGGCTAACTCGTTAATGGTCTTCTTCTTCGCTAGCTTCTTCCGTTCCCTCTTCAAGTCTAAGCTAATTCTAGACCTTACCATTCTATGGTCGCTGCAACGCACCCTTCCGAGGACGGCCACATCCTGAATGATGCCCGGTTTAGCGCATAGTATGAAGTCGATTTCATTTTTAACCTCACCATTGGGGCTCTTCCAGGTCCACTTCCTGTTTTCTCGTTTGCGGAAGAAGGTATTCATGATCCGTAAATTATTTCTAACCGCGAATTCGACTAATAACTCTCCCCTGCTATTTCTAGAGTCTATCCCATAGTCACCTACCGCGTGGTCGTCAGCCTGCTTCTTGCCCACCTTCGCATTGAAGTCGCCCATCAGTACAGTGTACTGCGAGTTTACTCTATTCATTGCTGATTCTACGTCCTCATAGAAGCCTTCAACGGTCTGGTCATCATGGCTGGACGTGGGTGCGTAGGCCTGCACCACTTTCAGCTTGTACCTCCTATTCAGCCTAATTACTATAGCTGCTACCCTCTCGTTAATACTGTAGAGCTCGTCTACGTTGCCAGCTATATCCTTATTAATGAGGAAACCCACACCTACTTCTCGTCTATCCTCTAACCCGCGATAGCACAGTACGTGTCCGTCATTTAGTACTGTATACGCCTCACCTGTCCTCCTAACTTCGCTAAGTCCTATCACATCCCATTTAATTCCCGCTATTTCCTCAAACAGCACTGCTAGGCTAGCCTCACTAGCTAAAGTTCTAGCGTTCAACGTTGCCAGGTTCAGATTCCAATGGCGGCCTGTCCGGAGCCAGAGATTCTTAGCACCCTCCGCTGCGTCACAGGTCTGACCGCCGCCGTGGTCAGTTGCTCTGCAGCCGCTGGGGACTGAGGGCCGAGGGTTAATTGGTTTGATCATAGAAGGTTGTGGCCAAGTACTATACCAGGGTGGCCAAATCCTGCTCTGGTGAGGGAGTGCGTTGTCGGTTTTGGTCACCGAGATCAGGCCGCACTCCAGGCCTGGTAATGCAATTCCATCGACACGCGGATTTTTTTTTTTAAACACGGTGGAGAATTGCGCGGCACCAGGATTTGAACCCCGGTCCTCTTGCACGCGAGGCGGATGTTCTACCTCTACGCCATCGCTGCAGCTACCTTGTTATCAGCCGAGCGCCAAAGCCATTGAGCCATGGTGGCGGGCCGGTCGACAAATGTCTGGGTGAAGACGGAGCAATATGTATCACTTCGAACGTCTGCGACCTTGCTTTCTCTTGTAAGGAACTGGGCTGGACGAATGTTTTATCCAGAGAAATATGTGCCATCGGTCATAAAATCTGCCCATTGGCTGGAGCGAAGTGACGTCACGACAGCGGATAATTTCCATTGGCTGGAGGCATCAACAGCTTTTAGCGCGATCGCACTGACCACAGAGAAGGTAATTTGGTGTCGCCTTAATTTTTTTTTGTGCTTTCCAGCGGGATGAAGCTGGCCGGAGTAGGAGTTTGCTTGGCTGCCCTTGGACTACAAATCAGAAGCTCGGATGTTCCGCTTGCTCCTCTTCTGGTCTTACTTTTTAAACGTCATTTTACTAACCTTTTGTTCCCTGGCTTTCTTTACGATATACAAGATTAATTACTTCACTCGGCTGATTTAATGAGCTACTTTTTATCTAGCTTTGCTCATATTTGTATTGCTGTCCATGCAACTTAAAGAAAATACCTGCGGAGGATAGTGGTATCTCCAACTGACGGCCGTAACATCCGGTGCGCCTAACTTCAGAGGGAAAGGCAGGTACACTTTGTGAGTACATTTCTCTTGAATGCTGGAGCGGTGCTCAGCGGAGAAAAAGGCGCGAAATTTTAAACTATGTTCTCAGTTCCACCGACATTATTGGCCCTTGAGAGCAGGCGCATAAGCGTGCAGGCGCAAGTAATTTGCCTCGAGCAATGCAGCTGCGTTAATATTTCACTTGATTTTCTCCGCAACACACCGCTTGAGCGCTCTAGACAAGCGTGCAATCATCTGTACACAGTGGGCACAAAATGAACCATGGACGTCAACTTTAAGGACATGCAAATAATAGATTCATGGTGATGTGGGCATGCATATTTGCCCTCAGTCCTGTTGTATTTCATGTTTTACGGACTGATTGGCTATTTGGGTAGGCACACAGTAATATTTTCTCACTATTCGAAAGATTTTTCAGAGGATTGCAGCATATAGATCTTAATTAGATTGTTTTATAAAAATTGCTCCTTATTAATAAGCAGTCACTGTTTAGATTTTTTTTCTCAAATTTCTACCGCCGCCAGAAGCTCAATAATTTTTCAAAGAAAAATTTAGCTTTCCTGCTATGTACGTCAGAATAATAAATTGTAGCTAACAGAAATGCTGCTAGACAAAACAATTTCCATGCAATTACGACTCCCGGTTTTAATTTTTGCTTTTATCTTTCTATATAAACACACAACAACGATTGACCTGGACCCAATGGTTGCTCCAGCAGTGCAAACACTGCTATTCGAATATGTCAATAGCTTTTGTACTTAGCACACAGCTTTTATATAGAACTTCCTTTGTACATAGCCGAGAAGCCTGCTGCTTTAGCACGGTAAAATAGATTAGCTTAGATTGATTCGCTACAGCGTGTTAGTTAAATATAAACGCGTTCGTAGACTAGCCCGCTGTGCGATGCTTTGAGTGAGATCAAATACTGTCAATCACTGCACACAAACAATAGGTTCACAAAACAAAGGACGTTGCGACGTCAGCCTATCAACGCAGTACAACAAATTTTTAGTATTTGGAGCCATTTGTTTGACGCATGTGTGCGATGGGGCTTTTCAAAATCAATTATATTGGCTTCGGGCCCCGCTGTTATTCACCCAGGGTGCGTGAATGGTCTGTAGCAAACGCCATTGCATGCTTTGTGGGTGGAAGCGCGCCCGGTTGTTCCGCTTGTGCTGGCCTTTTGAAATTGCATGGCTACAAAGATGGCGACCTCTCGTGGCCTATTTCACGCGTCAACTAGTCGCAAACATCCATTCACACCTAGTTGTGTGTGGGTTGTGTAGTTTCACTTGTATCCACGCACGAAATGAACGGAGAGGAATCACTTTCGCAAGCGTCCGTTTTTGTCGACGAGTCCGATTAAAGAAAGGGGGGGGGGGGGGGGGGGCTCTCAAATTTGAGTTTTCCCCGCTCTTTGGGTACGCAACAGGACGCTTTTCAGTTCTCGCGGGGCGAATAGCGAAGTCCGGCGCGCGCCGTCTCCTTTCCCACGCTGTCGCAAGCGTAGCAATAGAAGCCACCGTTGACGCCCGGCAACAGCATGGTACAAGCGAGCGCTACGTACGATCGCCGTTGGGCAACGCTCTTAACGCCATCCGATGTGCCGGGCCGCCTTACATTCTGGCCTGCCGGGCAAGCAGCGTTGTGACCGGCTCGTTATTTATACTTTTTTCCGCAGCCGCGTTTCGTCACCAGTGTCCGTTTTATCTGGCTGCTACGCATGGTTTGCGCATCGCTTTCTGTTCCCGCACCGACGCACATTCTTGCCTGTGTTCCAGTGCAAACTACGCACGCACGGTAGCGCTTTCGACAGGGCGGTTCACCGCAAGATATAGCTTTCTGTTCCACGCCACAGCAGCCACGCGGGGCGATATAGGAACGGCAGGAGCGACTGGGGTCCGGCCATGATTCTTAAGCTGGACTCAAGCCGGGGGAGAGAAGCACAGAAGTGGAAGGACTTTTATTCTGCCCAGAAAGAACGGTTTATGGAAGCAGTCGCCCTCGAGGATTTTCTTGCCTCTCAGAGACGATAGAGCGAGACTTTGTTCCTCGTTTTCCTTTTTTTTAATTAGCGTTAAATTATCGCACATGCCTGGCGGCGGGTGGCGAAGACCCCACTGCTGGCGCTAATCGCCGCCGTATTATACGGCGCTCGTGCGGAAAATTGAGGAGTGCGAAAGATGAAAGAATCCAGAAAAATGTTGTGCAAGTCAGACTACGCGCTTAAATTGCGTAATATCGGCTCCTCGCCGAGCAAGAAAGTTGTGGTAATTTCGTTTACATTTCAATTTTTTTTGGTGGGTGCGGGGGGGGGGCAGTGGGGGTTTTGTGCAAAAAGATTGCTATTCCAAGCACGGAGGCATGAAGCAAGCTCTGCGTCTACAGCCACTGTAGAGCGGTCAAGGAAATGGGCATTGTAAATCACGTGACATGTTCTGAGGCAACTTGGTTCGGAGACCAAGAAAGCTGTCGCTTTCGTATAAAAATGTGACCGTGCTTTCTCAGTCTGCCGCGTTTGAAGATAGTTAGAAATGATTACGGATTATAGTCTTGTCTCCGGCTAGACCAAGTAAACTCACGGCACCAACGCTGCCGTAGTTTAGGTATGGTTTTATGGGGGTTCAACGTCCCAAAGCGACTCAGGCTATGAGGAACGCAGTAGTGAAGGGCTCCGGAAATGTCGACCACCTGGGGTTCTTTAACGTGAACTGACAACGCTCAGTACACGGGCCTCTAGAATTTCGCCGTCATCGAAATTCGACCGCCGCGGCCGCGATCGAACCCACGTCTTTCGGGTGAGCAGCCTATAGCACCGTATCCACTGAGCAAACGCGGCGGGGCGCTCCCGGAGTTAAAGATCCTTCCTTATATGCCATCTAAAACTGCAGTACCACAAACATGCGGATGGTATTGCAAATACCATAAAATTTTGACTGATACTTCCTTTCAATTATTGACAATTACTTTGCCTTGCGTTTTAAATTACAATTGTTATTGTGAAGCTACGCAGCGTTAAAGACAGATTATGCACGTGCGCTCTAACCATTTGTCCTCATCTGAACTGTTCCAGCGAACTGCTCTAGCGAGAAGCAACCAAGCGCACAAACTTGCTTCCTTGCCATGCGAATCACAAAGCGCTCTTAGGCTTTGCTTGAGTGGCTTTCGCAGCGAGCAGCAATGATGCATCGTACAAAGTTTCGTGATTTCGCACCGCGTCAGTGTAGGAGATCCGTGGCCCGGCATTCTGCCGCAATGAGAGGCTATCTACCGTTAAGCAGAACTTTGTCGGCCAAGAGCTCCCTGCTGATAATGACGCTCATGCTAGGCTATTTAAATCGAAGAAATAATGAAGATAATGAATGAATGAAGTAGTTTATTCACTAACTTGAGGTTACAAGAGTAAGAGGACGGAAGGCGAAAAGCAGCGTTGATGCAACCTGACAACCGCATTGCGTCCCTCAGCCGGAGCGTACAGCCTCAGGAGTCGATCACATAACAGCAGTGGAAGAGTGCATGCACAGAAAGAAAAAAAGGTTCTGCAATAAAATATTTGAATCTATCACAACTCTGTACAATTCTTACTCTGATATTCTTGGATAAAATCACAATGAACAAATTTTACAATGTTACATGAAAGAACGCACTTAAAAGAAACGCTCATACGCCGCATGCAAAATAAAAGTACATAATTATTATAATCACGGCTATTATAATCACGGCATGTGGCTATGTAGATCCATAAAGGTGAAACAGTGCAATTAATTTATGCCTTGAGGTCTCTTCTATATAACGTTATCCTTTTCGAGGATATTGAGGTAGTGTGCTGAACCACGTGTCAGTGATTAGTTACGATATGTAGTATGGTGGAAAGGCAGGCATCAAGGAATTTGGCGCCGTATATTATTGGCAGGAACAGAGCAAGGGAGGTTGATACCTGGTAACATGACTTCATTCTTAGTTGAAACGGTGTTTTTCTGTCCAAAAATAACGCAGTGATTTTTATAATATTTAGCTTGGCGAAGTAGGAATCCGTACGAGTACACCATAATAGACTGGCTATATTCTAATTTGCTGTTTTTGTGCCAGTATTATCTCTTCGTATGATTTTGTTTGATTGTTGCACCCGTGGCCATAAGAGAATAAATTACTATTGACAATAAAAATACATTGTAATAAGAATCTTCAACCCTGACAAAAGTGTGTTGCTTTGGCGACATAAAATAATTCTGTTGATTTTTGTGCAGATATTATCTTTGTTTGTCCTATTTGAGCGACTGGTTAAATTCAACACCTAGCCACCTCACAGTCGGCACGACCTAAATTTCACTATCTGCTAATAAAAAGCAGAAATTTGCTGCGTCTTTAGATTTTTAGTGCGGAGTAATATACATTTCAGTTTGGTGGTTTATACTCTGAGAAAAATTTTGAGTAGACCATGGACGCAAGTGTTCTAAGATTTGATTGACGTGTATTAGTACATAATTTTCGGTGTGTCCTGAGACAACCATTGTGAGACGGCCAAGGGGATATAAATAAGATCATAATTATCACCATCATGCACCTAGTTAACAAATACATACAATTCACTTTCACTTTATACCCACTGCAGCTGATGTGAATGCTTGTACTGGAAAGTGAAAGGGAGACAGTTATCAGCTTCACCGATCGCTCTGCGCCATTGGCAGACGAAACGCCGTGTCACGCCGGGAGAGAGAGAGAGAGACAAATAACTTTATTGGTCACTCAAATCCTCAGTCACTCTAATTCTCAGTCATTCCCACCTAGCCGTTGGCCGGGACCTCTTGGATCGCGGCGGCAGCCATGGCCAGACCGATGACTTGACGCTGGTCTTGTTCTTCCCGGTTGATCAGCAGTTTCTCCCAGGAATCTGTACTTCTGATCGGCTCTCCAAAGCTAATACAAGTCCACACATTGATGACCGAGTCCGTAATTCTATCGCAATTCTTGCACCGAGTTCGAAGTTCTAAGCACCTCGGGGTGCCATTTGGTTAAAAGCTGCGGATTCGGAAAGTCTACACCGTTGAATTTGCCTTCACGCTATCTCTTCTCTCTTATAAAGATTCTTGTGTGCACTTGAGTATGACTGACGTTCCAACCTGTAATGGTTAAGGATCTCATGATACGTATTGTGAAGAATTTCACGCCAATCTTCACCGCGTTGCAGGCGCAATTACGCGGACTGCGTTGAATATTCGGATGCGAATAGCTCGGAACACTCGCGTGCTAGGAGAATTCTACCAAATGGAATTGCGAGGGAATACGACAAGTTTCCTGTGTAAACAACTCCGTTTTACTGGAGCCAATAAAAAGCTCGTTATTCGATTCCAGTTAATTAGGTGCCTAACGGTGACAGTTATCATCTCACTTTGTTTTTCCTTGGCCGCGTAACTACATATGTGCAGCGATAGATTTCACGTACCTCTGAGCGCCTAATTTTAAGAAATATGTACAGTTTAATTTCGATTAAACTTTGATCATTAATGTAAATATCAAACAACACCGACCCCAAAAGGCTGCCTTGCGGTACGCGAGAGCTAAGAGGTTGTATGTCGGGTGTAGTGCGGTTATTGCACAAACTTTTGTTGTGACCAACGTAAGAGAGATGTTTAGTGACCCAATATGCTTGTGAAATGTCAGTGAGGCTCGTTTCTCAAGAGTGCTTATTTAATACAAATGAATGAATGAATGAATGAATGAATGAATGAATTAATGAATTAATGAATGAATGAACGAACATAACAACCAACGTCCTGCAATAGTAGCACGTGTGGAAGTTTTTTACTCGCCTACGTTCAAACAGGGTAGACGTGGTTATAGTTCTGAATACAGCGAAACAGTGAGCGGTGTGCAAGGTCGTTTTAGAACTAATAAACTCATCTTTCCGAAAATAGTGCTCGTCCAGCGATGCGAAGGGCTGCGTTTCGTGAGAGTGGGAAAAGCGAGCATCAGGTCGGTAGTTAGAAAACCGTCAGAATAATCTTCACTCATCTAAGCAACATTTCCACAGCTCTTGGAATAGTAGGCGGGGGAACTAGGTAACCAGCTTTGAAGTATAATTGCAATCTGTGCGCACGACACATTGTACGAGCAGAGAAGCGACGCTTTCAGAACTGCATCACCATTCAGGTTTCAAGAATCCCTCAGGCCATGGCCGTCTGTGGGGTTAGGAGCAATCAGAAGATAACGTGAGAGAAGACAATTATCTGTGTAGATGATTGTCGACTCAGGATTAGAGACATCATTCGTTATAAGGCCGCGCACACACACAAGCAAAAACAAAACAAGACTTTGCGAATGCTTCTGAGGCGCACGCCTGGGATGTCTCACCTGAACGCTGGGATAGCGACACATCGAGCGATGACAACACGTCACATACGCTGGCGGAGGACCAAAAACAAAACTACCCATAGAGGCGCGTGTCTGCTGGCTGGTGCATGGGGAGACACGGCACGACAGAATCTCATCAGCGAGCTGGCTAGAAAAAAAAATAATCGAAATCTGAAGCGTTTTTTGAAACCTAGAGCACGCTTTAAAGCTGTGTTCCTGTCCGCCGCTGTGTTTGGCGGCCGCACGCGCCGGCGTCCTGACGTAATTTCAAACGCGAATGCACTCTACTTTTATTTCTATCTCTGATTTGTTTTGTCTAGAGACCGAAACACCGAAGCTTAGCGCCAAGCTTCCGCTGTCGTGATGGCGTGCGTTAACGCAGGACTGGATGTTTGCGTCGTCGGTGTAGGATACCGCAATTTTTCAAAAAACTGGCGCAAGGTTTCTATATTTATGAAAATGGCGCGACACGAAACTTAGGTATACAAATATGTGAGTGCTTTTAGGAACTGCGGGGAGAAAGGCGCTTTTTAATCAAGTTCGCCTGCTGCGCTTTTAGTAAAAATTGCAGGCAGGAATAGCGATTCGTAAACAGATACGAGCAGTGCTACTATGCTAGTAAAATGCAGAGGTTTATGATGCTCATCAATAGTAATGCATCAGAATTTCCGTGGTCATGAAAGACGCTAATTAATTTGAAAAGATTTAGCTAGAAACGTTCATTGAGTGCCGTTTAATATACATATGGGCACGATACTTCTTTTGTAACTGGGGATAAATAAAGTAGCTTCGAAACCCATAAGAAATAGGTAAAGCGAAAAAATACTACACAAGGCGGAATAATTACATTAGATGTTGGCAATCAAATATCATTAGACGCTGCTGGTGCCTTTAGATCAAGTTTTGCGGCATTATTTCATGATTCTGTTTGCGGACCCATACACGTTTTTCTGCACACAAGCAGACATCTAGTAGCTGCTGGTTAGATGTTTCTCCGAAGGTGTCTAAAGGTGGCGACACTGCCACAATGACGATACATCGAAACGTATGATCATCACTTCCGGTCCGGTGACGTCACTTCCAATCCTGGGAGATACAACGCATTTTTCCCCCGATGAAGCTTCTAATGCTATGACATGAATATGACACAAATGGCAATACGTACGGTGCCCCCGTAGGGTGCCCTTTCCTCACCCTCCTTTCAGTTATACTCGGCTGCACTGCCGCTTTTTGATTACGATGACAACGATAATAAGCTTTGCCCAGGAACGCTGTCAAAAAAGGATGTGCAAAAAGTACGTTCGAGTAACCTCACTTGCTCGGTTCTGTGACTCTAGGATTCGCTTCGCAGTTCAAGTTAAATTATTGTACTCGTGTTGAGTGCGAGAACTTACTGCACAGAAGACGAAAGACTAGAAGATGCGCGATCGATGATGAGCCTTCCAATTTTTCGCCTTATTTGCACTAAGCTCTGAACTGCAACATTAAGGGACACTCAACTTCCGGCTGCTGTGCGATATTTCGCTTCTTTGTGTTGACCAAGATTTTCAGCAGGGTATTCTCGCTGTTCTATAAATTTTTTCGAAATAAAGCATAAATTCTGATGTCCAGCCAGGCTGTTGTTGCAAGCTCAGCACTAGCGTTCGTCAGCCGGGGCTTCTACACTGGAACCAACAAGAGAGTACACTGATACTTTGAATTTTCGCTTGGAACTAAATGCAGTAGCCGTACACGAGAGCCGAACCCACGGACCCGGGCTAAGCAAATGAACGTCTTTGGTTCAGCGGCCATGGCGCTCTCCTATAGTAGGGCGATATGACGTTTCTGCCGACGGAGGCTTTGTAACACCTTGCGAGGCACAGAAGTCGTGTAAACGCCCCGTCCGTTTGTTATACTCAACAACTGTTGAGGTGCTTCGACGATGGAGCGTCAAGGGACTTTGTCACCGAGGCACCCTCTTCCAGACCGGTCCGGAGCTCTCCACCGAGCTGCCCATACTGAAGTTTATTGTTTTCCCTACCGGAACGCAAGTATTTAGCGGCGGGTGGGGTACGTCCTGTTAGAGCGTCAAGTTCCGTGTCCAACGTGGTTGAACTCGGAAATCAGGATCTGCGTCAGAACCAATTGCTATCAAATAAAATATGTAACAACACACGACCCCGAACGGAGTGGACGGAGAGAGCGTCGCGTCACGCCATGCTCAGTTATACGAATGGCAGGAAGTAAGAAAAAAAATATATGCAATAGAAAAAAGCACGAACTGTAATCTATGCCTGAAATTACACCTTGCGCTTACCAAAACTTGCTGAGGACGAACGTTCGCTGAATAGGGCCTTGACATTTCGCCGACAGAAGTAGGATTCAGAGGATGTCTTTCAGCATTCACCTCTCAGACAGACATTGCAGACACATAATTTTGCCCATGTATAATTTCGCCCACATGCACTGCCGCAGCCATCACTGTTACCTAAGGCCTGACAGTTTTGTCATAGAAACGAAAGCTAGAGGCTTCTGCTCTGTCATTTCGCCTCGTCGCGGCTGTGCCTAAAAGTTCAGAGTGGAGGCGACATGCTGTACTCGCGTATCAGTAGTTGTGACTGCACCCTTTTTCTCGTTTTCAAGCGGGTGTCTTGGAACAAGATTTGAGTGACGACTTTTCGCGCATTCTCTCACTCTCCTTTTTTTGTCTTACAAGTGCCGGCCATCGAAACTCAAAACTGTGATTGCGAAAGATCTCCCTAGATCCAAAAGCAAAGTTGTACCGCTCGGCGGCGCCCTCTTTTTTTTTCTTTTTTTTTGTCAAAAGGAGTTCACCTCATAGGATTAGCATTCCACTTGCAAGTAAAAAAAAAAGAGAAAACCTTAGTATTAAGCACACTCAAAAACTCTACTTGCAACGAAAAGAATAAAGGAGAAGAAACGCGTACTTCACTAAGCCCCTTGTCCATTTCATTTTTTTTTTGCTGCTGCCTAGAGATTTGGGTTCTTACGTCACTTGTACGTTACCAGACGCCACGCGCGCATTGAAGGTCGTCGCACCGGCTCCTTTTCTCTGAAACACAAGTACCAGGCTGTTTTAGAACTTTGCCTTGTTGTTTCTGTCATTGTGCCAGCTTTCTCAACCGCAGCTTTGGCGATATATCGGCAGGACACATGAAGAACGACATAGCTTTTACTACTAGAACGTTAAAGAAACAAACAGAGATGGCAAGGTATTTGTGAAGCATAAATTCTGTCCGTGCTGGGCCCAGTATTGCTTCGAAGTGGTGTCGACACGTAGCCGGATTGGTAAGACAGACAGGAGGTTTAGAGTAAACTTTTTATCACACGGACTTGTGCGCGAGCAAGAAATTCGGCGGCACAAATAGCGACGTTCGAAGTGAACACATGTTTATCGAATGAAGTACGGTGCGCGATTGTCCGGTATTTTACGCGAAACAGCTGGCGGCCTTTTAGTTGGTTTGAACAATTTGGAACAGGTATCAAGGCTTGGAATAACCTGGCATTGCTCGTGGCTAAACGAAGACACGGTAAACTAAATGTATGTGTGAAGAGAGAGACGATAATGAAATGTAAGGCAGGGAGGTTAGCTCTCCATTGCCAGAAAGGTGATAAAAGAAAAAAAATTGAGAAAAGTGGTAGAGGTTCAACGTAGGTAAAATCGAGTATACATCTGAAGGCAGGTGTTCATTCTTCAATCGAAGGAGACGATGTTCGTGTTCACGGTATGGCGTGATAGCTTTAGTGGGTTAATGCCCATACGAGTTTATCTAGAATTGGCCATTTTCTACTTTTCATGCACAGATCGCGGCGAGTCCTCATACCACTACCAGCGCAGTGGGGCAGCGATTAAGAGAAGTGCCACGGCATTGGAAGGTGGCTGTTTCTATCACAGGCACCAGTAGGGATTATGCTACCCATGCTGCTCTTCCCGATCAACCTCTCGCGACCAATCATTAATTTAACTGCCACCTGCCAGGGCAGATTGTGATAACGCCACAAGGTTACGTGGCCTAGGTGTCGCGACGCCCTCCTCCCAATGACTACAGCTGGCGCGACGCTCCTCCGAACTTGCCCGAACCTACCCGAGTTACTCGAGTTAGTTCGGAGCACAAGACAAGAAGCACAAGACAAGTCAAGACAAGTTAAGACGACAGGATTCTTGCTCGCAGTTGGTACACATGGGTAGTGCTTTGCACTAAAATTAAAAGAAATAAGACCGGATTGCGCCACAAAGCTTTTAGCTTCTTTCATCTCTTTCTTCGTGATGCAGTGGAACCACATCGCGTAGAAAAAGAAAAAGAAAGTAAAAAGCTAAGTGGCGCAAGTCTTAAGTTTTTATCTCTGTGTGACGGTTTGACTGCCCGCCCACAGCTACACAATTACAGTGCCTTTCTATTCCACATATTCATATTAAACCCCGCATTCAATTTACTACGTAGGTATAAAAAAATCCCTCTTGCTTTCGTAAGATCGCAAGCCGACGAATGCGCAAACTAAAACCTGGACTTCTGAGTGTGGAGAAAGCGAAGCAGATATTTTTTTATAAAGGAAAAAAATTTCCAAACAAAGAAGAGAAGAAATACGAGCTTAAACAGTGTGCCGAGTTCGCAATGTACGAGTGGCAAGCGTGCCTTCGAACGTCGGCACCGCGTGCGGTCGCGGACACCTGGTCGGGCGCACGCGCGCGTCTCTCTGAGTGCAGCGACGCCTAGACTCGACGGCTGCACAAAACTGAAACTCATGGCGAAACACTCGAATGGCTTTCCGCACCCGCTAGGGCTGACACCGCCGGTAATGCACGGCCCGGCCGAACCGTTTTTCACCGCTTGCGTTATGCCGCTTTCGCCAACTGCCGTATACACACACAGCTCCCCAAGTTCCATTTCTACCGCTGCGTTGTCTTTGTTTCTATATCTTTTTTTTGCCGTTCTGCTGACTGCGAGCTGCAGTAAAAAGTGTCAGATAAGGACACAGTGAGAGAAAAAGACGAGGTGCGTAAGAGGAGAGAAGGAGGGGGGAGGGGGAGGCAGGAACGCACTGGCTGTTTCGACGCGCGAAGAAGGCCTCCCTGGCATTTGCACGTAAATTACCTGCCTGCCAGCAAACTCGTACACTGCGCGGGAGGGAAGCTACGCCACGCGTGTCTCAAAAACTGGCCCTGTACATAACACACCGGAGCAACAAACAAACCTCTGCAGACGGCAGGGAACAGAAGGAAATAAGACGAGAGAAAAAGGGTCACGCCATGCACAAACAAAACCGTCGCCGACCGTGGGCGACGGGAAGTTTCTTGCAAGAATTTGCATGCATCGCAGTGCGCTTATATTTGTCACCGTCATCGCGTCGCTACAGATGCCCCGAGTGCCTGTGTCTGTCACCCATGTGTTATCCTGGCTCTGAATTCGTGCTTGCGTGAGCTTGTGCCACGAGTGCCTTGTTTTCTTTTGCATACGCGGGAGTAAGGGGGTGAGATCCGTCCAAAAACGTATTCTGTATCTGAAATCCGCAGAATCGCTTCCCGATACTGCCACTGCCAACTCCAAGCGCGCGAATAGCGCGTTTCTGGGATGGAACTGCACCTGCGTCTTCCTAGTGACTTCCGTGCGTGTAACTCAGACAGACTCTGAAGAACCATAAGCAGGTCGCCGTTTTCATCGTACCTATGAGCTCACGTGTGTGGGCGGAAGTTTGTGAAGCGTCGTTGCGATGGCGTCTGCGAAATTGCATAGCTTTCGCATGGCAAAGCGGCCGGTCGAGATGACGCCCCGTGCATATCAGCCTTGCTGGGGTGGAGGTGGTTTTAGTCGACTTCATTATATTTGAGTTATGTGCCCGCCACTCATGCTCATCTTTTTTTGGCCAGAGTTCAGACACTGCAGAAGCTGCAGCACAACCGGCACATCTATTCGTTGTCGCTTATCTACGTCAAATTCTTTGCCGGCTGGTGTCTTTTTCGTGGGAAGCCCGTTATACCCAGTGGCACGGGCGGGGACTTTTTTTTTCCCTAAATTCTTCTCTTATTACCAAAATAGTTTGTATTCTTCGTGGTAACCTGTTGTGCAGCCGACCGTCCGTTCACCGGGCTCCAATACACCCCGTGATTTCTGCATTGGCCTTGATAGTACTTTGCATATTATCTTTGTTGAAAACAAAAAAATGCCATTATTATAGGCGACATCAATATTATCATAGCTGTTAGCTGTACAAGCACCTTTCGTGGTTTCTGGTTAGAAAACTTGATTGAAATTCCTATTCACGTCACCCATGACTGGTGGATGCTCACTCATTGATCGTGCTTTTTCTAGTTAACTATCTTCGCTGCCATTAAAATGATGCAGAGTTTGAAAGCGATAGCGTTACAGTTATCGTCACACCACAACACTGCCCTTGTCCGAGAAGAAATTAGCTGATTGTTCGAGACAGATCACGTGACCTTGCGACGTCATCACAACCTGCACATCCTGGCAAGTAGAATAGAAATTATTTTAATGATTCGTCTATAGAGATTGCGGGATTCTGTGACCTCGCCATAACCTATCCACAGGGCTGTGAGGAACATTGTTTACAGCATCATAGATATAGAATCGAAATCAAAGATAAGAAAAAAGTGTGATATATGCGAATGTCAACATAGTGACAGCATAGCGGAAACCTGATATTGGAAATAGCAGTCCGATAATGGGGATTGATGGACATATATCTTCAAATAAAAGGAAGCGAACATACGAAAAATTTACAACAAAAGGTGCGACAAATGTGAAATATAATGCTATCGCACTAAAGTCGTAAGGTGACTTATGTGTCTAAAAGGCTTTCTCTTTTTTTTTCATGGGCTGAAATGACGAATAATTTTGTCTCAAGCCAAAAATAGCCAGGCTTTTCGGGCTCCTGGTTCCATCTTACACTTCGCGTTTCTAACATCATATCCTTATATTTACGCGTCTTGCATGTAATCGCTCATCTGGCGCAGACTCACAACATGCTTACGTACAGCAAAATCCTGACACTTCAGCGCGGACGCTCTGTTCAACAGCGCCGTTGTACATACGAGTAGCAATAGTCCTAATAGTCTCCAGGTGAAGGTGAGTAATCGCGCAGCCGTGCTCGCTCCAGAAATGTCCGGTGCGCGCACCTTCTCCCTTTCCCCGATTTCTCTGAGGTGGCTGACACGTGCGCCAGTAGCGAAGTGACATGGGAGACATAAAATAGGTCAATCGACAGGCCGGCATCGTTACTAAATTAGTAGACTGCAGATGAGGCACGGTTCAGAGGCCGCCACGCGCTGGTGGAGCCTCAGAGAGCAACGCTCAGCGCTCGCAGCACGGGCCGCGCTCGTCGCAATAACCGAACCCAGGCTCGATGCCGGCCGAATACCCAGGCGCCCCGGTTAGCTACGCTCTCTTCGGTGCAGGAGAGCCTTCCCTGCTGCTCTGCCCCGCTTTTATTCCGTGTATTACTCTGCTTCCAAACTTTCCTCCCGCAGGGATCGTGGAAGTCGTTACTTTGAGAGGTTTACGCTCTTCAAGCGCGTTTATTAGCGTGGAGCGTGGTTTTCGCCAGTAAAAGGGTTGCGGCTAATCGGCTGAAATGTTCCCTCCTGTTTTATTTTTCGCCCTCTCTCAATAGATTTTTGCTTCATCGTCGTTTATTGAATTATCGCGTCGAGAGTACCTTAGAGTTTTCTAACCCCCCCCCCCTCATCTCTCGAAGATTCTTCTCTTCTCTGTACGCGTGGATTCATTTGAAGTGAGGCCGCACAGAAAATCAATAAACGAGGGCTTTTCCTGTTTCGCCAGAACCTTGCCGATATTGCTTACTGCCACGCGCGGTTTTTTAATCGAGGCAATCACCAGCCAGCTGTGTCGTACGCAGACATTTCGTCAAGCACGACGACAGCTGCAGTTTAATTTAGTTTTTAACTTTTGTTTTTTGTACGTTGAACGTGCTCGTTCCTTTGCGACCGTTTTTCAGCGGCTGAAGCCGAAATGCTTATCGAGGCGGACTTGACTACCGTTGCATTCTTCGAATACTATTGTTAAAAGCAGCTATCTAGGCGGCAACTATAGTCTGGCCACTTTTGCTGCGCACGCCAAGATTTCTGTGATGTCACAAAAGCTTTCTCTAATGTTTCTTGAGTGTCTTTGCGGTTCCTTTGGCTATCAGCGTTGTCGTCGCAGCAAAGCCAAATTGACCAGCAGACAAGAAAAAAAAAAACCCTGCGGTGAAACGATCATGCTGTTTAAGCTGGCAGCATTGACTGCTGTATAAAAAGCCAGCCCTAAGCGAACTTTCATACCTGACTCCTTACGCGCCTAGAGATTCTGTCACGATGCTTGTGGCGCGTATACTAAACCTGCCAAGCATAGATGAAGTTTTCTGATCAGAGTCGGCTGTCAAGACGGTGCAAGAGCCGAAGAGTGGAGTGCCGCTGTAGTGTACACAACGGGTAAGCGCAAAGCCTGAGTGCAAGCAAGTTAAATTTCAGCAACCGAGCGTGATCACTGAAATTAGATAACGGCACCTACGCAACGCAGAAAGAACGTCACTGAGCACACTTTTTGGCATGCTTACTGCGGCTTTTTAAGAAGCTAGCATTTATCGCACTAGAGCTAAGAAGTTGTCGGGCGTCAAGATGCTGAGTGCAAGGTTAGAATTTTGCAAATATTGCGCCAGCAGTCACCTG